>LNAC01000366.1:686591-701306 GCA_002007465.1 Ailurus styani | reverse complement strand
GACGGGGGGAGTTGCGGGGAGGGGAGCCCCCGGGTCTCGGCGAGGCCCTGGAGAGCTAGATGGGTGGACCGGCGGGGAGGGACGGAGGCGGGAGAATGAGAAGCGCGTGGCCGCGGTCGCTGGCTTTGCCCTGGGTCCCCACGGAAACTTCATCCGTGCAGCAGCTACCGGGGTCTCAAAGTGGGTCCCTGACCAGCGGCACCTGGGAACGAACGCGTTAGCAATGTAGATTCGGGGCCCTGCCAGTCCCGTGGAATCAGAAACAATGGGGGCTGGAGCAGGGCCCAGCAGTGCTACGGGGGTCCCCCTGGTAAGCATGCTCCAGTTTGGTTTGCCAAGCTGGTCCATGGCTGTGGTTGTGGGGCCCACAGTGCGGGCATCAGGCGGAAATGCCCTGCAGGGGCAGCCCACTCTGGGCCCAGGGCAGGTCAGGTCCAGGTCCCTGATCTACCCCAACTTCACACTCCTCACAACCCACCTAAAGCAACAAAAGAGACTAGGGTTAGTGTGAAAGTGTGACCTCCAAAAATGAGTTTCACCTGGTTCCGACCACTAGAGTAACAGAGAAAAGGCGACATCAGGTGAGCCTGCGGAATGACAAGCAGTGGATCCATGCTCCATTCCTATCTTGTGCTTAGATAACATATCCCCAGGCCTGCCTGACCCTTTCTCCCCCTGGGCCTCTGCTTTCTCCTTAACGAAGGGAGAAGACCAGTCTAGATATAGAGCACAGTCTTTGCCATGAACCCCAAGGCCTTGCTGCTCAGCCGGCGGGCCCACCCAGAGCCCTGTTCCTTCCTCTGCGTGTGGCTTTGGAGCTCAGGGCACAGCAGCTCAGCCTCTGGGCTGTTCTCCAAACGCCTGAGCATTTCCCCCCCCGCAGACCTCTGCCTGGGATGCTCTCCACAGGAGTGTCCCTCCTGCTCCCTGCTCCCTGCTCCCTGCCCAGTAGGGAAGCCTCCCTTAGAAAGCCTCCCCTGGGGGCGCCTGGGTGGCTCAGTTGGTTAAGCGACTGCCTTCGGCTCAGGTCATGATCCTGGAGTCCTGGGATCAAGTTGCACATTGGGCTCCCAGTTCCACGGGGAGTCTGCTTCTCCCTCTGACCTTCTCCCCTCTCATGCTCTCTCTCACTCTCAAATAAATAAAATCTTTTAAAAAAGAAAACAAAAAGGAAGCCTCCCCTGTGTTTGCTCATGTTTGTGTACATTTATAAATAAAATGTTGCTGTGAATATTATATATCAATGGGATGTAAATAGGTAAGGGCATATCTTCAGTATACAGTTTGCCTTTGTGCTTGTCATCTGTCTCTTCCTTAAACTGCGATCTCAGTGAGTATTGTGCCTTTTGCCTCTTTTTTCCCTTGGTGANGGGGGGGGGGGGGGGGGGGGGGATCACGCTCCATAGACAGGGAGCGCACTGAATGAATGAAGGCACTACTGCTCCTTCCACCTCTAGGTTTCTGGGTCAGAAGATCCTCCCCAGGATCAGGAGCAGCCCCCACTCCACTCTGGACACCAGGTGGGAAAGGGTAACCTGAGTAGGACCAGAACCCAGAAGTGGGCCAGGGGTGGTGGGCCTGGACCCGGCCGTGGACCCCAGCAGGAAATCCAACTCACAGATCACTCCTAACCTGAGGGCCTGGCAAAGCCAGCAGGAGGCGCCTGGTGGGAGGGGGCCTCTGAAACTGGAATCAGAGCTGCTGAAGAGTTTCTCTGCAAGACAGTTCGTGTCTAAGGAAAATGACGAGAAGGAGGCAGTGTCCCACCCCCCGGGTTGAGGTTCGAGGTGCTCTCCAGCGATCAAGGGCTGGAAGGGCCTCGAGCCTCAACCACAAATTCCTGGAGGCCACCGGGCATCTCCGACCTCAAAACGCAACAGGCACCACTGGTTAGGAATGGGGTGGAAGGTGGGGTCTGAGGAGAGATGTCACAAGGAGGCAGAGGACAGAGTCAGACTTGCCACTGGAGCAGGGCTGAGCTCCCAAGGCCCTCAGTGGAGAGTCCCAATAGGCTGGGCCTGGCAATCCCATGGGCCAGCTGCAGGGGCACGGTGCAGAGCCCGGGAGGCAGGCAGACCGATTTCTCTGTAGGTTGCAACACAAATTCCCTTACTGGTGAGGATCCCAGTAGATCCAGCAGGGGAGAGGCGTTCTCAAAATTGTGTGGTTCAATGGATACTTTGGCACACCTGCCATATGGCAGCCTTTGTGTGTGTGTGGAGAGAGCCATCCTGCAGACGGAGCCCAGAAGGGAAACAGAAGACAGACGGGCGCTTAGCTCTTCCAGAGGCAAAGGCTGAGAAGCAGGAGGCTGGGGGCGGTCCCCAAGACTGCTCTGACTGTCACCGAGGCCTCGAGGAGGACGCCTTCCTGGACCGCCTTACCTGCCAACCTTTTCGAGCGAAGGGACCCATCCCGGACAAGGGCATTCATTCCTTTACTGCTTCCTTCTCACTTATTTTTGAATTTCTTTGACTAGAGCACCTTTTCAGATACTGACTATCTCTACATTATCTATTTCAGGTGTTGGAAATATCCGGGAATGTGCTGACAAATGTTTTAAAATGGCAATGGCTCTTAAAAAAAAAAAAAAAAAGCCCTGATTGGTAACATTTGCCAATTTTCGTGATATGAATGCTCCCAGGTCACCGATTTCCAGCTCCCATCAGGACACCAGGTCAGAGACAGGCTGGGCAGCTCCACGACACTTCTAGGGTGACATCATGGCTCTTACCTTCCGGTGCACTTGTCGTCTGAAAGCAGCACCTTGGCCCCATTCATGCACGGAGCTGGGCCGAGCCTGCTCTGTGTCTCAAGGCACAATGCTTGGTCCCTGGCCAGGCCTAGCTGCAGCTCTGGACCACCATGTGACGGCTCTGGACCCGGGAACCAGGAACTGCCACCATTGCTGAGAACCAGGCTGAGGCCCTTGTAGGAACATTCTTCCCCTGCTCTGAGCCCAGGCCCCTCCTTGGCTGCTACCTCCCCTTCCAGACCTCACCTTTCCTCTCTATGGGCCCGCCTGGGGCAGAAACAGCCTGTCCATGCTCCACGCCCCTTGTGTGCTCAGCCCCCCTTGCGTCGAGGGGGGTACCCGGGCCACCCCAAGAGTCACTCTAGCTTCCCCTATGGGAAGGCAAGGATGGCAGAGTTCACACAAAAGCTGCCCGCTGGTGGAGGCAGCCGTGCCCACCGCAGGACTTCCCAAATTTGAACAGGCACAAGATGCTCCCGTGATCTTGTTAAAAGGCAGATTCTGGGGGCGCCTGGGTGGCTAGTGGGTTAAAGCCGCTGCCTTTGGCTCAGGTCACGATCTCAGGGTCCTGGGACCAAGCCCCGAATCAGGCTCCCTGATCGGCGGGAAGCCTGCTTCCCACTCTCTCTCTCTGCCTGCCTCTCTGCCTACTTGTGATCTGTCTCTGTCAAATAAATAAATAAAATCTTAAAAAAAAAAAAGGCAGATTCTGGCACCGTGGGTCCACAGTAGGACCGGAGAATCAGCCTTTCCGAAACAGGTTCCCAGCAAGGTGGCGGCTGCTGACCGAGGGACCCTACTTTGAGTAGTGGCAGGCCCACTCAGCTGCAGAGGGGCTGCGAGCAGGGCACTTCTTCCTAAAACATTCATGTCCCCTGTAAAAGGAACAGTCGGGGCCAGAGCCATGTTTTGCTGGGCCTGACTGTACAACCGAAGTACCTTTAAAAAGAAACGAAGTGTATTGTATGAGCAATACAATTTGAATACCAAAGCGGATACTTATTTTGAATGTACCATGGACTGAATTGCGTCCACCCAAAATTCAAAGGTTGAAGCCCTAACCCTCCACGGGACTAGTACTAGGAAATAAGGCCTTTGCCAGGTAATTAATGTTCAATGAGGTCGTAAGGAGGAGGCCCTCGTTCTATAGGACTAACGTCCTTATGTGTACAAACAGGAAGAGAGGCCAGAACTCACTCTTTCCTTGAGTTTGCTTTGGGTGAGAATTTAGTGTCTTTTTTTTTTTTTTTGAATGCTCAGTGGCTTAAACAGGACTAGTTTTATGTGAGATCCTTACCTGACACTAGTGACTCAAAGAAACATTTATGTACGGTCCTTTATTTTTATTGAGCTACAATCCAATTTCTTAAAATTCACCTCTTTCAAGTATACAGTTCTATGGTTTTGTAATTCTGTGGCTAAACACAGACTTGTGCAACCACCGAACTACTTAATTTCAGAACATTCTTATCATCCCCCCAAAATAAACCTTATATCCATTCTCTTCCTCTTCTCTTCCTCTTCCTCCCTCATTCTACCCTCTAGCAACCTCTGTTCTTGCTGGGTCCCCTAGTCAAGATTTTACATAAATGTAGTCATAAAACAATGTGGCTTCTTGGACTTAGCATAATGTTTTCAAGGTCCATTCATGTTATAGCATTTGCCAGGACTTCATTCCCTTTTCTTTTTAAAGATTTTATTTATTTATCTGACAGAGAGAGAGAGAACACAAGCTGGGGGAGGGGCAGGCAGAGGGAGAAGCAGGCTCCCCGCTGAGCAGGGAGCCCGATGCAGGATTTGATCCCAGGACCCCGAGATCAAGACCTGAGCTGAAGGTAGATGCTCAACCAACTGAGCCACCCAGGTGCCCCATACTTTATACTTCATTCTTTTTTATGGCCCAGTAATATTCCATGAATGGGCCAGATTTTGTTTATAGTCATCAACTGATGAACATTTCAATGATGTCCACTTTTTGTCTACTGTGAATAATACCACTATGAACATTCATACGTAAGTTTTTGTGTGGATGTACGTTTTGACTTCCCTTTCGTGGACGTCTAAAGTGGAATTGCTGGGTCACAGGCTAATTCCATGTTTCACCCCTCGAGAAACCGCCACACTGTCTCTCCAAAGTGGTTGTATCATTGTCCAGCCCGCCAGCAACATTTCTTCACAAACTTGTCAACACTTGTTATTGTCTATCTTTGATTACAGCCACACTGACCTGACTGCTGTGAGGTCGTATCTCAGTGTGGTTTGGGTTTGCATTTCCTGGATGACTGATGACGCAACCAACTTTTCACATGCTTCATAACTTTTTGTGTACCTTCTTTGGAGAAATGTGATTCAAGCCTTTTGCCCATTTTGGAGATTAGGTCCTTCATCTTTATATTTTTGAGTTGAGAGATTTTATGTATTCTGTGCACAAATCCTTTATCATATATATGATTTGCAAATATTTTCTTTCATACTGTGAGTTATTCTTTCACACTCTTATCTATTTATTTATTTATTTATTTATTTATTTATTTATTTATTTTGGAGAGAGAGAGAGAGAGAGCGCACATGTGCTTGCCTAAAAGTGGGGAGGCAGGGGGAGAGGGAGCGAGCATCTCAAGCAGGGGCTGAGCATAGAGACTGTTGGAGGCTGGATCGCATGACCCTGGGATCATAACCTGAGTAGAAATCAAGAGTCAGATGCTTAACTGACTGAGCCACCCAGGTGCCCCTGCTCTGTAGTTTTTGAGTTGAGAGTTCTTATGTATTTTGTGCATAAGTCCCCTATCATATATATAATTTTCAAATATTTTCTCCCATACTGCTACTCTTTCACACTCTTAATGGTGTGTTTTGAGCACAAAGTTTCTTACCTTTGATGAAGTTCAATGAATCTATTTTCTCTTAAGTTGCTTGTACTTTCATGTCATATCTAAGAAGCCATTTTTTCATCAAAGGTGTATTATGTATTGTAGACAAATAATCCTTTTTATGATTATTACATTATGCTTTTTCCAAAGTGGTGATTGATGGGTAAGGCCAAGCACGGAAAAATTTGGGAAGTAGTGGGAGCTTATCCTGACTCGAGCCCTCTCACCATGCACCTTACTGTTTGATTAGTACCTTTCAAAAAATAATTGGTTACAGTTTAACCTCTCGTCTGGGCTAATTCCATTTGAATACACATCAGATTTTAATCCAAGGGACACAACCCACAAAGTGGTGTCAGGTATTAGCAGCCTCGAAGGAAATGCAGGGGTTGGGTTCTGATTCCCAGGATTTCTGAAACTATTGTCAGGGGCTGGATGGAGGGGTATGGGACCATACTGCCTCCAAACCTAGAATCTTCTGGCAGTGAAGGAACCAGGATAGAAACAGAGAGAGAAAATAGGACCATGCCACACCCAGGTATGAGGTGGTAGGTTCTGGGCTGTTCCTGGCTGGGGCGTCTCGGGGAGATAGTATTGCATATTTTGGGTCTCAAAACCACAAGTCTGTGGGCTAAATCAGCCCCCATTCCCATCCCTGGCTCATTTCTTTGGAGCATACCAGAAAATCTCCATCTCCTTTTCTTTCTTTCTCTTTAATCATAATTATAATAACCAACTTTGTGTACTTGACAGACAATGCGTGTTGGCTAAATCAGTAACTATATTAATAGTTAACATTTAAGGACAAATACCAGATGCCAAGCACTATGTTGAACTCCTAACAACCCTAATCATTTAATGTTTAAAGCAACCCGGAAGTCAAGTTCTATTGTCCCCATTTTAGCAATGGAAAAACTAAGAGTTGGGGAGATTAACTAAATCGCCCAAGATTACACAGAGCAAGGACTTGTGCCCAGACTTTACCCAGAACCTTATATTCTTGGCCATTGTGCAAACACAATTGCCTTCATCTGTACCCAGCACCCGTTTCTCCCATGAACCATTCAACACACAGGCAGTTCCGGCACTTAGGATCTGTCAGCAAATGTGTGCCTCACTCACTGCCAAGCAGCGGATGGAGAGAATGTGTAGGTCTGGCTCTCCTGCCACTCGGCCAGGAAGCTTTTACTCTAGCCGGCAGCTGTGACAGTTCTTCTCCTGCTGAGTTCACGCTAAGAGCTGTGCTTTCGCAACGTGCACCAAGAAGAGGAAGCATCTCTGGGTCTTTCTGCTGAGATGTCGAGCCTGTGAACTTATGTAACGTCAACCCACACAAGGATTATGCAACTGGGTTTAGGATTCCTCGCCGTGTTTTCTGGAAATATGAGCCCCTTCAGAACTTCCATTCTTGGACTTTTGACTAAATAGGATTTTTCTGACCTGGGCTGGGCTGGGTTCTGCCTTTATAAATGATTTGGTCTTTGAGAACTTGCCTGGTTTGGGGGTCAACTCAAGATTCAGAACATGGAACTGTATCTTTCATGCTTTTTCGGTTTCATTCAATACTGATGTTATTCCAAAAACCCAAGCTGGAATTAGCAGTACTACACATTACCTTTCATGCTACTTTGAGAACTCAAACTCTTCTCTAACACAGTTCAAGCGCCAGGGGGTGGGGAGGGGCGGCAATGCAGCCAATGAGATAGAATGACACGTCCAAGTTTCTGATGTCTGGTTTTGAATATTGGCGGCTCGTTGTGCCCACCCATGGCCCCCTTCCCAAAGTGATAATCTCATCTTTTTCATGAGTTTATAGGCTGCATTTCCCAAGGAGAAGAAAGAGGAAGGAATGGGTTCTCTGTTCTTATCTTCCCAAACTTTTAGTATTTAGGAAGGTTCTCGGCAGATACCGAGTCTGTTATTGTTGGCATCAAGGCCAGTCTGGGCATGCGGGGTGGACAGCGGCGTAATCTCCCGGGCTCACATCTCAGGAAGAGCTGAGTCGCCTCCCAGAGGGAACTCATTGTAAATGGCGGAGGAGTATCTCAAGGAACCAAGGGTTTTGTCGTCAGAAGGACCGAAGACTTTTAGCCTCATGCAGTATCACTCTCCAGATTTGGCTGGGTCTAGACCTCTGTGGATTCTTCAGGTTTCGGCAGGTCCAAGAGGCAGGGGCCCCTGAGCCGCAGGGCTTTGTGGACAGTGAAGGAAGGAGCTGGAACTGGGGGCAACTGATGGTGGATGTGGTAGTTAGAAGTGAGCTGTGCTGGGGCGCCTGGGTGGCTCAAGCGTCTGCCTTCAGCTCAGGTCATGATTCCAGGGTCCTGGGATCCAGCCCCGCATCAGGCTCCCTGCTCGGTGGGAAGCCTGCTTCTCCCTCTCGCTGTCCCCCTGCATGTGTTCCCTCTCTCGCTGTGTCTCTCTGTCAAATAAAGAAATAAAACCTTTGGGGAAAAAATTTAAAGGAAGCGAGCTATGGTAACAGCAGGGACAAGGGGCAGAGAGACGCGGGAGTGGCTCGGAGAACCACTGGGCGCGCGGAAATACTAATCTCTGCAGTTCCACCCTTGGGAGACTCCCGGGGCTGTCAGCAGCCAGGAGTTTCTGCAGAGTGCAAGAGAAGAGACAAGAACATTCGCATTTGTTCCTGTCTTTGGGCATTATTTCTTTTGTTATTTTCCTGCTTTATTGGTGGGATTGACCAACAACATTGTATGTTTAAGGTGCTCAATATAATGATTTGGTGTATGTTTACACGGAGAAATGAACACTACAATAACCTTAATTAACACACCACATAGTTAGATTTTTTGTGTGTGTGTGCTGAGAGCTTTTGAGATGTACTCTCAGAGATTTCCCTTTCTTTTTTTAGAAAGAGCGAGAGCTCGAGTGGGGGCAGGGAGGGGCAGACGGAGAGAGAATCTCAAGCACATTCCGTGCCCAGCGTGGAGCCCATCCTGGGACTAGACCTCAGGACTCTGAGATCATGAACCGAGTGAAATCAAGAGTCAGACGCTCAACTGACTGATCCACCCAGGTGCCCTTCAGGGGTTTTCAAATATACAGTCGTTTTGTTAACCGTAGGCACCACGCTGTACGTGACATCCTCAAGACTTACTCATCTTGTAACTGGGATTTTGTACCTTTTTGAGCACCTTCACCCATTTTTCTCCCCACCCCCCACCCCACCCAACATCTGGCAACCACCAGTCTGTTCTGTATCTATGAGCTTGTTTTGTTTTGTTTTGTTTTTTGATTCCACGTGTAAGGGAGCACACACAGCATTTATCTTTGTGGGACTTGTTTCACTCAGCACAATACCCTCAAGGTTCATCATCCTGTCTCACATGGCAGGGTTGCCTTCCTTTTTAATGGCTAAATAATATTCCATTGCAAACCTATATCTCCATGTGTATATTGCATTTTCTTTACCCATTATCCTTTAATTGACACTTAGGTGTTTCCATGTCTTGGCTCTTGTAAATAATGCTCCAATGAACCCGGAGCAGTTATCTTTCCAAGATGCTAATTGAATTTCCTTTAGATATATGCAGAAGTGGAATTGCTGGATCATAGGGTGGTTCTATTTTTAACTTTTTGAGGACCATCCATATTGTTTTCCAGGGTGACTGCTCCAGTCTGCATCCCCACCAACAGTGCATGGGGGTCCTTTTCTTCCACATCCTTGCCTTCACATGTTATCTCTTATCCTTTTGATCCTAGCCATTCTGACAGGCATGAGGTGGTATCTCACTGTGATTTTGATTTGTATTTCCTTGATGATGAGTGATGCTGAGCAACTTTTTCTTGTACATGTGGGCTGTTTAAATATCCTCTTTGAAAAAAATGTCTAGTCAAGTTCTTTGTCCATTTAGAAATTGGGGAAATTGGGTTCTTTGGTTTCTGATTGTGTGCGTGTTTGTTTGCAATTGAGCCATTTGAGTTTCTTATGTGCTTTGGATATTAACCCCTTGTCAACCATATATGTGGTTTGCAAATATCTTCTCCCATTCTGCAGGTCGCCTTTTCATTATTTTGATGGTTTCTTTTGTTATTCAGAAGCTTTTTAGTTTGATGTAGTCCCACTTTGTTTATTTTGCTTTGTTGCTGTTTTTGGTGTCATTGTCAAGCCCAATGTCAAAGAGCTTGTCCCTATTTTTAGTCTAGGAGTTCTGTGGTCCCGGTTTCACATTCAAGTTTTTAATTCTTTTCAACTTAATTTTTGTGAGTGGTGTTTCATTCTTTTATATGTAAATATCCAGTTTTCCCAGCACCATTTCTTAGAGAGCCTGTGTTTTCTACTTTGAGTATTCTTGGCTCCTGTGACAAATACCAATTGACTGTATATGCATGAGTTTATTTCTGAGCTCCTGGTTCTGTTCTATTGATCTATGTGTCTGTAATTGTGCCGATACCATACTGTTTTGATTGTCATTGGTTAGTGGTGTAGTTTGAAGTCAGAAAGTGTGATACCTCTAGTTTCGTTCTTCTTTCTCAGGCTGGCTTTGGTGTCCGGGGTCTTTTGTGGTTCCATACAAATTTTAGGATTATTTTTTTATTTCTGTGAAAAATGTTATTGGAATATGGATAGGTATCTGTAGTTTCCTTTGGGTAATACAGACGTGTTATTGATATTACTTCTTCCAAACCATGCGCACAGGATATCTTTCCATTTATTTGTGTCTTCTTCAGTTTCTTTCATCAATGTCTTTCTTACTGGTTTCAGTGTAGAGATCTTTCACCTCCTTGCTTAAATTTATTACTAAGTATTTTATTGTTTTTGATGCTATTTTATAAGGGATTGTCTTCTTTGTTTCTCATTCAGATGTTCTGTTTCTCGTGTATAGAAACACAGCTTATTTTTGTACATTGACTGTATCCTGCCACCTTATTGAATTTGTTCATTAATTCTAACAGGTTTTGTGTGGAGTCTTTAGAATTTTCTGCATATAAGATCATGCCATCTTCAAACAAAGATAATTTTACTTCATCCTTTCCGATTAGGATACCCTTTCTTCTTTTAACTATAATAAAAATTTTATTTTTATTTTTAAGCAATCTGTATGCCCAACATGGGGCTCGAACTCAGCACCCTGAGATCGAGAGTCATACACTTTATCAAGTGAACCCAGCCAGGTGCCCCATCTTTATTTATTTATTCATTTATTTTCTTTTTTGACTACTTTTTCTGCCTGAAAATCCCAGTACTATGTTGAAAAGAAGTGGGGACGGCAAGCACCCTTCTCTTGTTCCCGATCACAGAGGAAATGCTTTCACCTTTCACTCCTGAGGGTGACATTAGCTGTGGTCTTGCCTTTCATGGCCTTTATTGTGGTGAGGCATGTTTCTTCTACTCACTTTGTTCAGAGTTTTTAATTAGGAATGGATGTTGAATTTTGTGAGATGCTTTTTCTGCATCTCTTGAGAGGATCATGTGATCTTTACCCTTCATCACTGTGAGGTATCACACCTACTGATTTGCAGATGTTGAACCATCTTTGCGTCCCAGAAGCAAATCCCGCCTGATCATGGTATATGATCCTTTTCATGTGTTATTGAATTTACTTAGCTAGTTTTCAGTTGAGCATTTTTTTTTAGTTTTATTTTTTCAGTGATCCAAGATTCACTGTTTGTGCTCCACACCCAGTGCTCCATGCAATATGTGCCCTTCCTTAATACCCACTGAGAATTTTTGCATCTGTATTCATCAGGGATATTGGCCTGTAGTTTTATTCTGCTGAGGTCTTCTTACCTGGCTTTGGTATCAGGGTAATATTGGCTTTATAACATGAGTTGGAAGAGTTTGCTCTGCTTCGATATTTTGGAGGAGTTTGAGAAAGAAGAAATTATTTCTTCTTTTAATATTTGGTAGAATTCACCAGTGAAGTTCTTTGGTCCAGTTTTTTCTTACTGATTCCATGTCCTCACTCTTATTGGTCTGTTCAAATTTTCTGTTTCTTCGTGACTCAGTCTCATTAGGTTGGGTGTTTCTAGGCATGGGTCCATTTCTCACAGGTTGTCCAATTTGCTGGTGCAGGGTTGTTAAGGGAGACTCTTATCATCCTATGTATTTCTGTGGTTCAATTGTAATGTCTTCACTTTCATTTATAACTTTATTTGAGTCCTTTCCATTTCTTTTCCTCTTTTCTTTGTTGAGTATAGCTACACTTTTGTCAATTTTGTTTATCTTTTCAAAAGATCAACTCTTGTTTTATTAATCTTTTCTATTGATTTTCTTTTATCTTTTTTGTTTACTTCTGCTCTAATCTGTGTTATTTCCCTTTCCTAACTTTGAGGGTAGTTTGTTCTTTTTTTCCCCCCAGTTCCTTGTGGTATAAAGTGAAGTTGTTTGTTTGAGATCTCTCATTTTCCTTGATGTGTGAATTTATCATGATAAATTTCCCTGTTAGCACTTCTTTTGCTGTAGCCTAGAAGTTTTGCTATATTGTGTTTCCGCCATTGTTTTTCTCAAGATCCTTTTTTAATTTTCACTTTTGCTTTAGCTTGTGCCCCCCCCTTGGTACTTTAGAGTGTGTTGTTTAATTTCCATGTATTTTTGAATTTTCTAGCTTTCCTTCTGTCATGAATTTATACATCAGAGAAGATATTTGATATAATTTCTATCTTCTTGAATTTGTTGAGACTGGTTTGGGGGTCTAACATGTGGTCTGTCTTAGAGAATGTTCCATGTGTACTTGAGCAGAATGTGTGTTCTGCTGCTGTTGAACGGAATAGCCCGTGTATGCCTATAGGTCCATTTGGTCTATAGTGTTGTTGTTTAAATCTACCTTTTACTTATTGATTCTCTGTGTGGATGAGCGACTCATGGCTGAGAGTGGGGTTTTAAATTCCCCAACTATATTGTATTGCTGTTTATTTCTCTTTTTAGTTCTGTTACTTTTTGCTCTAAATGTTTAGGTGCTCTGAAGTTGGGTGCTAGTTGAGCATTATTATTTTTTTTATTTGAGTACGGTTGACACTCAACATCACACTAGTGTCAGGTGTATGACGTAGTGATTCACCAAGTTTGTACATGAGGCTGTGTTCACCACAGGCATAGCTAACATCTCTGTCACTGTGTATCGCTGTTACAGTATCATTGACTATATTCCTTGAGCTGTGCTTCTTATTCCTGTGACTTATTCATTCCACGCCTGGATGCCTGCATCTTCCACTCCCCTTCACCCATTTCTCCCATCTTCTGCAATCATCAGTTTGTTCTTGTATTTTATAGTTCCGATTCTTTTTGTCTTTCTTTCTTTCTTTCTTTCTTTCTTTCTTTCTTTCTTTCTTTCTTTCTTTCTTTCTTTCTTTCTTTTGCTTGCACATATGAGTGAAATCATATGGTATTTGTCTTTCTCAGTCTGACTTATTTCACTTAGTGTAATACCCACTAGGTCCATCCATGTTGTAAATGGCATGATCATGTCCTTTTCTTATAACTATGTAATATTTTATTACATATGCACATATCTCACATATGCCTAGTTGTACACTATTCTTGTTTTCAGGCTATTATAGCCTAGGAAATAGGTATATAACAGGTATATAACAAACATATTCCCCAGGTATATAACAAACATATTCTCCAGGAGTATATTTTGAGAATCTGCAGATTCATAAAGACAGAGATGTTGGCCTAGGCTTCTGGCTTTCTCTAGAATGATATTTCAGAAGGGAGGCCTCTGCTTCCAGGCATGTATTCATGACAAGGGTTCACTATTTAACTGGCAACTTTTCACACACAAACAACAGAAACGTGTGCAACTTTCCTTACCTCCCAAGAGCTCGTACGTATTGCCTGCTGAGTCAGAAAGACTGGAGCTGAATTGAGATTCTACTGCCCAGAGGAACGAGGTGTCCTCCCCAGCCAAGGATTCGCCGGTGCTGTTCTCTCCCGTGCTCAGAGCTTTGAATGCTGCTGGCCTATTGTGTTCCATGTTGAAATCTCATTTGTTTCTTTTCTTTCACTGGCTGAATGAAAAACCGAGCGAGGAGAGAATTCTCAGACACAACAGGTGTCAACACAGGCCAGAATTGTGCAGAATTATCTCCTTCCCACACTCCTGGGTTAAAAATTTGCCTGAGTTAACGAATGTCTCACATGCAGGTCACCTCTGGAATGTGTACGCCTCTGTACATATTACTGTTGTTTTTCCAGTGAGTCACTTGACCGTCACCTGCCTCCTGGGCAGTAAGTCAACTCCTCCTTCTTGAGGCTCCACTCCTGGTGGCTTATCCAAGAATCCCGTAGAGTAAGTGGGGTAAACAGGTTGGATCTCCCTCAGCGGGAGCTAGAGCCCATCCATGTCCCAACAGGTTGCTGCCGACTTAAGTGGAAGCTTGCACTTTCTAGTAACCTTCCAGGCATCTGCCCAGCACGTACCAGACCCCAGGGCCTTGTGGGACTGGGTGGATTCCTGGACTCTAGAGCAGGAGGGCCCCCATCTCCAGCTCTCCTCCAACCAGGGCAAGACAAGGGAATGAAGTCACACAAAGAACAGTCATTCTCACAAGGTCCCCCCTCTGGGGCCAAAGGGACCTGCTTGTCCCGTACTTTCACAACTCATGACAGCACCAAGTGATCCTGGGAAGAGTGAGGGGCTGTGATTCTGGGTGGCTGGGCTTCTACCTGGCCTTGGTGCAGCCACCCCCTCTCTGAAGAGGACGAAACAGCAAATCCACACGTGGGGTAGGTGGCCCCAACACACAAGGCCACCGGAGCGGCATGACCTGTTGTCCCGATACCAGTCCAAGGTGGATGCAAAACTCAGCTGTTCTCATTTAGGGTTGGGGCAGGGAAGAGTGAGGGCCTCTGGGTTTGAAGAGCGGCCCGGAAGCGGTGGTGGGACCCCAGAGACTAAAAGGGAGAGGCGGTGGATTGGGACGATAGCAGCTTGCTCCACTAACATCTGTCTCCTGATGGGATTAGCAGTGACAGGACACTCCCTGCCTCATGGCCTCCTTGGTCCTCCACTTCCACCGGAGACTGTCCTCAGGGTCCCAGGCCCAGCAGCTCCCAGGGCCCAGGGGGAAATGACGATGCCAGGCCTTTGGCTCAAAAGCTGGGCGGAGAGCAAGGGGCGGGGG
>LNAC01000366.1:668675-686378 GCA_002007465.1 Ailurus styani | reverse complement strand
TGGGGGGGTGGGGATGCAGCCAGAGGTACAAAACTAGAAAGCTTTCCCTTTTTTTCCATCATCTGCCTTTCAACTTGCTGTGATGTTTTTACGTGCTGTTTACGGTCATCCTAAGTAAAGAAAACAGGAAATGCTAAGCCATCGGCATGAATATCAGCGCTAGCTTTATCTTGTGTAATGTCAGTTTTACGTGGAAGCGGAATGAAACCCGTGCGAGAGCTCATTGTATGACACACATGTGTATTCTGTGACTCGTACGTGCATGCGTGTATCTGTCATAGCAGAGCCGTGGGAGCCGCACCCAACAAACTCCACTGTTTTCGTGGTTCACCTCCTGGCGCACGCACGTCCTGCTCAGACGGGTAAGGAAGGCTGACAGGATCGGTGGGTTGTCCCATCTTCCCCTTTCCTGAACATCGTCAGCATAAGGAGTTGGCTGAGGATGACTAACTTGCACGTAAAAAGCAGCTGATGAAGAAAAACTCAGGGCTTCTCTTCCTGTCGGCAGAGGGGCGAGTCTTGCGGGTTGCCTGCGTTACTGGCAGGGAGTGTGTGTGTGTGTGTGTGTGTGTGTGTGTGTGTGTACCTGTGTGTGCATTTCTGTACACGTGTATACGAGTGTTTACGGATATGTATTTGCGTGCACGTGCTGATGTGTGCATGTGCATATAAGCACATGTGTGTGTGTCTGTGCATGGATGTGTGTGCCTGCACCCATGTTTGCCTCTGTGTGTGTGTGTGTGTGTGCGCCTATGTGTATGCAAGTGTGTGTATTGCACAAAGTGTATGTAGTTGAGTTGAGAAAAGAGTAAGCGATGGATTTCCCTTTTCCAAAATATGATGTCTCTGGAGAGTCTTAAGCGAAAGCAGGGAAGGCTCCCCAGGCAGTGTCCTGAGCTCTGGAAGCAGGAGGAATGGAGGTGCACCCCCCAGGGAGACAGATGGTCTCTGTGTGCTCTGGGCCGCCAGGGGCTAGGGACAAGGCAAAGTGTCGTGGGGGCCCGGCCATGGAGACCGTAAGATTTCCAGTCTCAGAACCACCGCCAAGACACACAGAAAACTGGCGCTTTCAGAGGTTTGCCATCGCAGACGACATGGTTAGCAGTTCTGGCAGGTTTCACTGCGGTTACTCTACGTGGAAAAAGTCTAAACTTCCACGGGATAAGGGGCCGATTCCGGACACTGGAGGAGGTGGTCCAGGATCGTTTCTCAGGCCGGTGAGTTGCAAGTCTAGAGTAGTCAGCCCCCAATTTTGGACTTCAATCTTTATTCCTTCTTCATTGTTTTGATGACGCGGCAGCTCTAGCTGATGAGAATAAACAGAGGAGTGATGATTTCAGGGCCAAGGAAAACCCCCAGAGGCCATTTGAACCAACCTAGTTTAGCCTGACAGACGTGCCTGATACCTAAGAGGAAGGAGGCACAAGACGCCTCCCTCTTCCTTCAGTGGGGCCGGAAAATGACCCAGCGGTTTCGTGACGTTCAGACCGATGCTTCAAACCCCCATGAATTCTCACCTGGACCGCAGCACCTCCAGAAGCCTCCAATGGCTTCTTCCAGCTCCTGTAAGGCTCAGGCTGCCTTAGAATAACCTGACAGGCCATGAGTCCTGCCTCAAGCTACCAACTGACCTCACTCTCCCAGATGATTCTTCACTGGCTCCCAGTGGTTGAAACAAAGTCGGATCTAAGCACTGTGTGTACCACTCAAGGCCCTTCATCAATCTGGCCTCCAGTTTGCCCTCAGGATCTTCAGCAGAATTGACCATGCCTAGCCTGTCACCTGGGGTTGGGATTATTTAGGTCTTAAGAGCTAGAAACCTGGCAGGGAACCCAAACCAATATCTATATCTGTATCTATCTATCTATCTATCTATCTATCTATCTATCTATCTAGATTTATTTATTTTAGAGAGAGACAAAGATAGAGAGAGAGAGAGAGTGAGAGCTGGGTGGAATGGGAGAGGCAGAAGAGGGAGAGACAGCATCTCAAGAAGCCTGAGCTGAGCACAAAACCCTCACCACCCTTAGGCTCATGACCTGAGCCGAAACCAAGACCTGGAAGCTCAACCCACGGAGCCACCCAGGCACCCTTCCAATCCAATTTTTAAATGTTGAAGTTATTTAGACATTTTAAAGCCCTGTGTGGACTATATCAAACCTATCTGCAGGCAAATACAGCACAGACAGACTAGCAGTTTTGGACCCAGGAGAGGAGTGTGCTGCAATTGAGAATTTTCTTACTGCCTTTGCTCCACTTACCTTGCACTTACCTTTATTGTTCTTCCAGCTACACGTCAAGGAGAGCACTCTACCTGATGCCAGCAGGATGTATGTTCTTCCCAAGTGGGCAGGAAATAGCTTCCAAGGCAAAAAAAAAAAAAAAAATCTGGACCATAAAACATAGAAAGATTCAGATCCCCCAAAACATAAAAGGTTTCAAATCATGCAAAGTGTGTTCTGTGACCGCAACAGAAGTAAATTAGAAACCAGTGACAAAGTCAGTATCTGGAAAACCCCAAATATTTGGAAAATAAATGCCACACAGCTACATAAGCCAGAGGTAAAAGAAGAAGTCAAAACGGAAATTAGAAAATGTTTGGAATTGAATGAGAATGAATACACACGGTATAAATTTTCTGGGACACATGTAGATCAGCCTGAGGACAGAAAGCAGTAAAGAACTGTCTTAGGAAAGAAGCAAGGTCTCCATGAGGTGACTTCAGTTTCCACTTTAAGAAACTAGAGCAAGGAATGCAAAGTAAACCCAAACTAAGCAGATGAAACAATAAAGAGCAGAGCAGAAATAAATAAGATGGAATGCTGCCAAACTTCAGAGGAAAAGCAATGAAACCCAACTTCGGCTCTTCGAGATCAATAAAGCTGGCAGACCTCTAGCCAGGTTCATCAGGAAAACCAAGAGAAAAGATACAAATTATGGGTACCCAGAATGAGAGAGGTCACTTCACTAGAGTCTATGATATTAAGAAATAAACAAATAAAACATTATAGATGTTATCCTCATAGAATTGACAGCTTAGATAAAGTGGACAAATTTTGTGAAAGACACAAACTGCCAAAGCACATTGAGAAGAAATCACCTAAAATTCCCAGTGTCTGTTAATGACTCTGAATCTGTAAACAAAAGCCTTCTCACAAAGAAACTTCCAGGCCCAGATGGTTTCCCTGGTGAGTTTCACAAACACTGAAGGAAGAATTGATAATTCTACAGAAACTCGTCCAGAAAGTGGAAGAAGAGGGAATGACCCCCAACTCACTCACTGAGGTCACAAACAGAGGAAATCATTACGAGGGGGTTTAAGAAAGGACCACCAATACCCTTCATTAGCACAGATGTAAAAGGTCTTAGCAAAACTTTAGAAAATTGAATTCCATAATACATTTTTTAAAAGAATGTAATGTGATGAAGCATCGTGACCAGGTGGGTTTATCTTAGGAATGGAGAACTGCTTTAATGTTCAAAATGTAATCAATGTGTTTTGTTTCACCATATCAATAAAATAAGAAAGTAAAAATCATATGATCATTTCAATTAATGCAGAAAAGATAAGTAAAAGTCAAATATCCAGTCCTGATTTAAATATACAACACTGAGCAATTTAGGAACATAAGTGAACTTACTTAACTTGATCAAGGGCATCTATGAAATATCTGTAGGTAACAACACAGTTAATAATGGTGCAAGAATGAATACTTCCTGCTAGAATCATGAACAGGACAAGGATATTGGCACAAACCACCTTTATTCTACCGTGTATTAGAGATTATGGCCACCCTAATAAGGTAATAGCAAGAAATAAAAGTTATCCAGATTGAGAAGGAAAAATAAAACTATCTCTCTTTATAGACATGACATACATTATTTTCTATGTAAAAACTCTTGGGTTCTATAAGAAAAGTTATCAGAACTCATCAGGTAGCTTTAGCAAGGTTGCAGGATACAAGCTTAATATAAATAAGTTAAATGTAATCTCTATATTTTAGCAACAAGCAATAGAAATTTGAAATTAGTAAAACACTACTATTTACATAACACAAAATATAAAACATTTAAAGATACATCTGGAAAAAATGTATAAGACTTGAACAATGAAAAATATAAAAACATTAGAGAAATTAAAGAAACTCTAAGTAAACACAGAGATATATCATGTTCGAGGGTCAGAACACTTATTAGTAGGATGTTAAGATGTCAAATTTCCCCCAAACTGACCTACAGATTCAATGGACTCCCAGTGAAAATTTCGACAGGCTCTTTTGTAGAAACTGAGAAGCTAAATCTAAAATTCATATGGGAATGTACAATCTTGAATAGCCAAAAGGCTTTGAAAAATAAGAACAAATTTAGAGAACTACTGTTATCAGACTTCTAGACTTATCATAAAGCTATTATTATCCAGACATTATGGCTAGAATGCTGTGTGAAGCATAGTGCATGAGCATAAAGCAAGACAGATTGGTGGAACAGAACAGAGAATTCAGATATATGCCCACATCTATCGGGACAACTGATTTTCAGCAAATGGGCAATTCAGTAGAGAAAGGATAGACTCATTAACACAAGGTGCTAGGACAAGTGGATAATCATTTGCAGAAAGGCTGCTTTTGATTCTACTTGTATAACATGCAAAATTTAATTCCAAAGAAGTTATAAACTCTAAATCGTAAAACTTCCAGAAGAAAAACAGAAAAAAATCTTTGTGACCTTGGCTTAGACAACGATTTCATAGACGTGATGCCAGAAGCGTAACCCATAAAAGAAAAAAATACATATACAAATTGGATGTCCTCAAAATTTGAAACTTATTTATTGAGTGACATTGAAGAATGAAAAGTCAAGTCACAGATGGGGTGAAAACATTGGCAATGTGTATCTGATAAAGTACTTGTATGTAGAGATTTCAGTTATGTATTTATTTTAGAGAGAGACTGGGTGTGCAGGCATGTGAGAGGTGGGGAGGGGCAGAAGGAGGAGAGAGGCTCAAGCTGACTCCCCGCTGAGCACAGAGCCCAATGTGGGGCTCCATCTCATGACCCTGAGATCATGATCTGAACAGAAATCAAGAATGGGGTGCTTAACTGACTGTGCCTCCCAGATGCCCAATACGTGTACTTAGAATATATGTATCTCAAAATTCATGGATAAACGAAAGGCAATAGAAAGAAATACAGGCAGAAGATTTGAATAGACGTTTCTTTTTTTTTTCTTTAAATATTTTATTTATTCATTTGGGAGAGAGAGAGGAGTGGAGGAGGAGGAGCAGAGGGAGAGGGACAAGCAGATTTCATGCCCAATGTAGAGCCACATGCGAAGCTCAATCCTAGGACCTCAAGATCATGACCTGAGCCAGACGCTTAACTGACTGAGCCATCCAGGCGCCCCTGAATAGACACTTCTTAAAAGAAGATATATGGACTGACAGTAAGCAATGAAAACATGCTCAGAAGCTCTATTAGTCATTAGGATATGCGAATTAAACCACAGTGAAATGCCACTGCACACCTATTAAAAGAGAAAAAGTTAGAAAGACTGACCATTCTAAGTGTTGGAGAGCAGGGGGAGAAACTAAACTCTCATCTACATTGTGGAGGAATGTAAAATGATATAGCTCCTTGGAGGACAGTTTGGAAATTACTTACAAATTTAACATACACTTACCGTAGGATCCAGCCATTGTACTCTTAGGAATTTACACAAGAGAAATGAAAGTATATGTCCACACAAAGACTTACAGACCAATGTTCCAAACAGCCTTCTCTGTAACAGTCCTAAACTGGAAATAACACCATGTATGACAGATAAAGGGAAAAACACACGACAGTATCGTCATACAATGAAATACTACGTATCGGTAAGAAAGAATTTACTATTTACATACGTATATTTTGGGTTCTGCACCCACTTTCCAACGTGTGTATGGGGAACCCACCAAGCAACTCAGTTCTGGTACTACTGCTGGGGAGACAGCATGAGACCCCCTAGGTTAAAAGCGTAGTCTTATAGGACGGCCCCTCATGCCCCCTTGCCCCCTGCCCCACACACACCCTTCAGATGCCAAATGCAAGCCCTGGGCTTCAGACCCACTGCCTACAGGTCCGGATCAGAGGTTCCAGCGACTTGCTCCTTGGTTTTGACTAATTACCCAGAGTGGCTCACAGAATTCAGAGAAAAGTTTCGCTTGCTAGATTACCAGTTTATTATAAAAGGCTGTAACTCAGGACAAGCCAGATGAAGGAGAGGCATAGGGCAAATTATGGGGAAAGGGGTGAGAGCTTCCACCCCCTCTCCGAGCTCCCTCCTGCTGGAATAGTCATGTGTTCACAACCCAGAAGCTCTCTGAACCCCGCCCTTTTGGCTTCTTAAAAAATTTATTTGTTTATTTGTTTATACGTTTATTTATTTAAAAGGTTTATTTATTTGACAGAGAGAGAGAGAGACAGAGAGGGAACACAAGCAGAGGGAGAGGGAGATGGAGAAGCAGGTTCCTGTTGAGCAAGGAGCAGGATGCAGGGCTTGATCCCAGGACCCCAAGATCATGACCTGAGCTGAAGGCAGACGCATAATGACTGAGCCACCCCGGCACCCCAGGCTTTTTTTTAAATTTATTTTTCAACTCTAAGTAGGCTCCACACCCAACATGGGGCTTGAACTCCCTATTGGGAGACCAAGAATCACACCCTCTACTGAGTGAGCCAGCCAGGAGCCCCTGTCCTTTTAGGTTTTGATGGAAAGTTCATTACACAGACCTGATTGATTAACTCACGGACCACTGGAGAATGAACTCAGTCTCCACCCCTCTCCCCTCCCCTGAGGTCCGGGGTCCATGGGACTGCATATTCCAAACTCTAGTGCCAGGCAACCCCTGGCAGCCAGCCCCCTGCTCCAGAGCTTTCCAAAAATCACCTCATTAACATAAAAGTGGCTGAGGTTGAAAGGGGTTCTTCACGAATGACAAGGCACCTATTTCAGCCTTAGGGCCCTGAAGCGATTTTGGGAACTAAGCATGAGAGACTGAATATTGTAACAGAAGATGTTCCCATTGCTCTTACCACTCAGGGAATTCCAAGGGTTTGGGAGCTGTGCGCCAGGACCCGGGGACAAAGACCAAATACGTCTTTCTTACAAATCACAGTATTGCAATGCAACAACATGGCGAAATCTCAAATAATTACACTTTGAGTACCCATGAAGGTAGCTTGACAAAAAGGTATGAACAGCAGCACGGTTCCATTTATACAGAACCGTAGAAAATGCAAATTAATCTATCCTGGTAGAGAGCAGATCAGTGGTTGTCTGGACATGGGAAGGGTGGTGAATTGCCCTGAAGGGAACAATTAAAAACGGCACAAGCAAATCTAGGGGTGATGGATTTTTTTTTTTTTTTAGATTTTATTTATTTATTTGACAGAGAGAGAGATTACAAGTAGGCAGAGAGGCAGGCGGAGAGAGAGGAGGAAGCAGGCTCCCTGCTGAGCAGAGAGCCCGATGCGGGGCTCGATCCCAGGACGCTGAGATCATGACCTGAGCCGAAGGCAGAGGCTTTAACCCACTGAGCCAGCCAGGTTCCCCGGGGTGATGGATTTGATCACTTATCGCGACTGCAGGAACATCAACACTTACCAAAGCGTACAGTTAAGTGTCGGCAGTTTATGGTCTGTCAATTATACTTAGTAAAGCTATTTAAGCAAACGTCCTATGGACTAAACAGAAGATACCTACGGATACAGAATAAAAATCTATCCCCAGCTGCCAGTTTTCGTCTCTGGGAGAGCAGAAGGCTGGAGACAACACGTCCTGCGGGAGGGGTCCCTGCGCCTCCAACCCTCCGTCAACTTGTGTCGCCCCCGCCTGAGAGCCGGGCAGGAAGCCTGGCTCTCACCAAAGCACATTTTCACCTTCTGCCCCGTATATCCTTGGCCTTGCTTGAGCAATAGCTCCCTAGAAAAGACTGCTTACCTTATCCAGAAAGGAACAGGAGATTCGTATCCGTGTCGGACAAGGCTCCGTGCTCCTCAAACCTCCTGCAAGCCCAGAGCTCCCTTCCCTTATCTCTAAATCAGCACCCAGTCGGACAGGCACTTTTGATGTTTTCATGGACTTCACGGAGTACGTTATCATGCTACTCTTTTCAAGCTGCTTAGTGTGCAAGGAGCAGACAGACCTGGGACCCAATCCCGATGTGCATTAGTGACCTGGGCTTCAGAGTCCTGGTGTGTCAATGAGGATAAGGACACGCGTGCAGCAAGAAACATGCAATGGGGGGGAGGGGACCGAGAGTGGGATTGGAATGCCCGCCCGTTTTTGAATCCCGGTATGTTCACTATTTTCGATGCATCTAAGGGAAAACGAGAACCAAGTTCATGTACCTGGTGCACGCGGAAAACAAAAAACAAAACCAAGTCGATGTTTCTGGATTAGTGGAGCTCAGGCTCACAGGGCAGCCCTCTTGGATTGATCGCACCTCTGCTCCCTGTGACTCTGCCTCCTCTCTTCTCCCTATGCGTATTCCCAGCAGAGCGATGGCTCTCTGGGCCCCTCCCTCCTCTCTCTGTGACTTCTCAGGAGCATGCATTCCTACTTTTGTCTCCAAATGTTGGCAGCAAAGTGGGCGGCGTCAGCTCACATGGCCCCCCGGGAAACGCCTTCCACGTTTTCTCTGTAGGGACTTGAATGGCCTGGCCCTTTGTTTGGTGCTCAAGGATGCACCAACAGGGGCATGTGGCTGCAGGGCTCCTCCGAGGTCTCCTCCGGTGCTGTGCCCTTGCTGCAGACCTAGTCCTTTGGGGTGATCTGGAGGTGTTCATCAGAGGGAGATGGCCACACGGTCCCTCTTTGCCTCCAAATCTGGCTGCGGGGGCTCTGCTAGCACAGGGCCTGGAGAGAAGGCAGCCCTCCACGTCCCAGGGCTCTAGACCCCTCCCCCCGAGTCCTATGTGCACGAGGGTCCAACCGACACCCCAGGAGATGGAAGATCCTGTTGGAAGCAGTCAGGTCAGAGACAGCAGAATTGAAGTTCTGAATTACAAGGGCACAGTGATCACTGGTGACATCTTAGAGGTATCCACAGGGACTCAGGGAAAATATTTTATGGAGGAGAGATACCAAGTGCTTCAGCCACTGTGTGAGGGGCACACATGCTTTTCTGTAGGATGCCCGCTCTTCCCTCTAAGAACTCTGGTTCTTCCCTGAGGAGATCCATCCTGTGTGGCTCCAGAGAGTGGGAGCTAAGAACCTGGGGGTGGGGGGCGGGAGCCAGCTTTGGGGGGCACCTGGCCGACAGCTGTTAAAAAACAAAATTGAGGGTGCCTGGGTGGCTCAGTGGATTAAAGCCTCTGCCTTCAGCTCAGGTCATGATCTCAGGGTCCTGGGATCGAGGCCCGCATTGGGCTCCCTGCTCAGCAGGGAGCCTGCTTCCTCCTCTCTCTCCGCCTGCCTCTCTGCCTACTTGTGATCTCTCTCTCTCTCTGTGTCAAATAAATAAAAAATCTTTAAAAAAAACAAAAAACAAAAACAAAATTGAACTGTGTAAATTTGAAAAATTTGCAGATCTAATTGGCTTTATTAAATGATTCATGAATCAGGCAGCACCCCACCTAGCAAGAAGAGGGGCGCTCTAGTAGGCTCACCAGAAGAAAGGTTTTGAAAGGCGGTATGAGAAGGCATTAAAAAAGAAGAAGAAAGACATTTTTCAGCAAGGAATGCATTGTTCAGGCAAGGTTTCCTTCTTAAGGGGAACAAAAGGGGGTATGGGTACATCTCCTAGTATTGACCTGGAGATGCCCTGTGAGCTGCTTAAATGTTGCATTCGTGGGGGTAGAAACTGGGGTTGGGTTACGTATTAAGAATTGGCTTCCTGACTTGGGGCCTTGACCTAAGTGACACCATTTTGGGGCCTGACGTTTTCTTTTCCAGCTGTGAGTTGGCTTTAATAGCCCCACAGGTGCCAGGGGAGACAGAGGCAGAGGACTCTGCTTCCAGATAGGCTTGTTCTCTCCAGAAGCTAGCATCTAGAACCTGCTCGTGGCTCCGCTAACAGCAGAGAGAGAAGCCCACAGCAGCAGCAGTGACATCAACCCAAGGGCCATTTTCTCTGTCCTGTGACTGTCCTGTCCAAGACTGATGGGACCCAGGAGTGCCAGAGTAGACTCGGGAGGAAACATTTCAGCTCTGACTCATGGGACTCCATTTGTCCCACTGTGTCTTCTGGAATTCCTCACCTCCCGGCCCCTGCTCCGGTATGCCTTCAGTCTCTTTCTAGGCTGTTCGCCTGGACGAGG
Source organism: Ailurus styani (assembly GCA_002007465.1). Taxonomy (NCBI): domain Eukaryota; kingdom Metazoa; phylum Chordata; class Mammalia; order Carnivora; family Ailuridae; genus Ailurus; species Ailurus styani. Next base: position 676,080 of record LNAC01000366.1, on the reverse strand, counting down.
CTGCCAGAGTTGCCCAGGCTGACTGCCTTTTGTCGGAGTGACACAGCTGTGTTGCCTGGCCATGCACTCAGATGTCACCTGGACGGATGGACTCTTTTCTGGCATCTTCTTTCTTTATTCAACAAAAATATGCCCACGATTGCTTCTCCTGTTCCAGGGACTGCAGGAAGCAAGGGGAGACAAAGGTGAATGGGACAGTATCCATATACTGCTTCAGAAGCCCAGAAGGTCCTCTCGAGGAATCCTAATGGTGATTCAGGGTTACAGACCCACAAAAACAGCCTGGGCGTCTTTGCTGGATTCCTGACCCATAGAACATCTCGTGTTGAACAAAGCATTTGCGATGTATTTTTGATCTGGAGCTGATGTAACCTTGGAGTCCTCACCGCCTTTCAAGATTAACCTAAAAGTTTCTTTTTTTATTTGACAGGACACGAGAGAAGAAAGTAAGCTGATGTCTGCTGTCCCCAAGAATGAAAGGTGCCCAGGCCAAGTCAGCCCAGGCAGTGGGGGAAGGGAGGCAGCCAGCCAGAGCAGGGAATGGGGAGTCACCCAGCAAGTCTGAGCCCAGGAGCCGCCTGCGGAGCCCGGAGCACGTTCTGGAAGCTGGTTTCTGGGGAGAACAAGCCTGATCGTGTTAACCTTTTGAAAATGGTGTTTTGGCGCCAAAGGCTTGGCTGAGAGGTAGAGTCAAGGCTCAGGAGATGAGGCAGCTGAAAACCTGGGTCTCCAGAGTCGGGGATCAGGGACAAACCCAAAGACCGAGGCCGGGTGTGGGGGAAGAGAAGAGCGGAGCTGAAGGGGCCAGGACGCCTGCATCCCCGGAACAAACCTCGGTGCGCGTCCTTTGCCCTTTGCTCTATGGCCCCGGACTCTGCGTTTGCCGGGCAGCCCACGGGCCCTGACCACTGAGCGCCGCTTCTGCCTTCCGTCGTCAGATTCTCGCGAACTCTGTGCTCCTTCCCCTTCCCGAGGGAGAGGGCGTGGGAAGGGTCGGGGCGGGAACCCTCGACAATGATAACCAAATTTCCTCTGATCCCTGGAGGCTGCAGTCAGCCGCCCCAGGGCCCTGGGAGGCATTTCCAGCCCGTCCCCAATACGGGCCCATCCACCCACCTCCTGGCCTCCCCTGCAGGCCCCGGGCCCGGTGTCCTCGGCCCCGCTAGAGAGATGGGCAGGGACCGGAGGAAAGCACGCCACCAGGGAGAATGAGCTCTGAGTTGAGGACCATGCACCTCGAGGGAGCCCTGGGCTTTTTTTTCCTGGTTGATTCGCTGACCACCCTACACAGGATCATTTCACAACCTTTGGCACCTTCCGGACCCCCACTTCCTTCCCCACCACTCTATCTTCTCGGCCTTGCTCATCCGTTCATGAGGAAATAAATCAGAGGAAAAGCAGTTTCTCATGGGCTCCAATCCCTCTGTCAGCCTGCGTGGGTCCCTAGGAAGCTGCCCTTCTTCTTGCTCAGGAGGGAAGGGGGCTTCTGCGGAGGCCCCCGCCGGACACCCCGGGCGCTGTTCCAGCATCTCTGCGTTCCTGCCCCCCTCCCCAGATTTCTCTGTGTACCTGATCGCTCCCAGCCCCCGGCCAAGATGCTGGAGTGCGGTCCACTCAAACACCCTCTGCGGACGGCTTGTCCCCTTGGGCTTCTGCCCCCTTTCTCTGCTCTCCCTTACAGCCAACCGTCCAGGCCTGCAGGACCCAGCCCCCTTCCCTTCCCCAGGCAGCTCCGGACTCCGCCGCGGCTGCCCCTGTCTGGGCCGCAGTCGCCTGACCGGGGGCAAAGCAAACTCGGCGCGGGCCCCGCCTCCCATGCAGCCCTCTCTAAAATGCTTGGGTGTAAAACGATAAAAATGTAAAGAAGACATCAAGAGTGGGAAGGAGGCATAAGTTATACCTCGCCCAAGCAGTTTTAAAACACTAAATAGAACTTTAATATTTTTTCACATTCAAAAATAGCAATGAAATATTTTCAAGTTATTTTTTTATATTTTATTTATTTACTTATTTGAGAGAGAGAGAAAGAGAGAGAGAGAGAGAGATCAGACATGAGCAGGGGGAGGGGCAGAGGGAAAGAATCTCAAGCGGACTCTGTCCTGAGTGTGGTGCCCGAAGTGGGTCTCGACCCCATAACACAGAGATCACGACCTGAGCTGACACCAAGAGTCGGGCCTAACTGACTGAGCCAACCAGGCAGAAGCCAAAATGTTTTCAAATTACTTTAGACTTACACATAAGTTGCACGTGTGGCCCTGAGAGTCCTTAGCATGTTACGTAACAATAGCACCATTATCAAAACTAGAACACTGCCCCTGGCATGAAGTATTAACTAACTCCTAGCTTTCGGGGAGCCTGGGGGGCTCAGTGGTTAAGCCTCTGCCTTCGACTCAGGTCATGATCTCAGGGTCCTGGGATCGAGCCCCACATCGGGCTCTCTGCTCAGCAGGGAGCCTGCTTCCTCCTCTCTCTCTGCCTGCCTCTCTGCCTACTTGTGATCTCTCTCTCTGTCAAAACAATCAATCAATCAATCTCAGCTTTCAGCTGAAATTCACCAGTTCTTCCCCCGAGGTCCTTTCTCTACCCCCAAATCCTACCCAGATTCCCTCACTGCATTCATCAATCATGTCACCATAGCCTCCTCCAATTTGTGAGAGCTCCTCCATACTAGTATTAATTATTACTATTGTTTGGTAGAGTGTCCCTCAGTTCAAGTTGGTCTGATGTCATCTCATAATTAGATGAAGCCATTCTTGGCAAGAATACATGGACTTCTCGAATTTTTAAGCTGGCCGGTTACTATGTGACAGACAATACTGTGTTTTATTTTTAAAATATATTAAGTTACTAGAAATCCTCGAAACCCCTCCCAAAGTAATATTTACCCTCCCTTCACAGAGGAGGAGACGGGGCCTGAAATCACTGACGGCGTTCACGCCGGCGGTGGGGACAGGGCTGGGACTCAGCCGCGAGCCACGGTCCCTGCAGGGCAGGCTGGGGGTGGACACCTCCTGGGCTCCCGTCCTGGCCGCAGCTCCGGGTGCAGGAGACCCCCGACGAGACTCTCCCCGGGTGGGGGCGGGGCACACCGAGGCGCCTTTGGATTTCAGGGCTTTGAGAAAAGACAAAATGCCCTCTTGACCGACATCATGTCAACATGTGACTCTTAGGGCCGATCGGGAAGTAAAAACAGGATTCTAGCTGATTCTGTTTAGGCCGTTCTAACTCTTGGAAACAGAGTCTCTTCGACTTACCCCACGTTCTGCTCGGGTCTAGTTTTATTTGAAGGTAGAGACTATAAATGAGAAAGATGTCAGCAAGTCGGAAATGTTCAGACAAGAGACGCTACAGGGAGATCAATAGCAAATGGGGAAACTTTCAGAGAGAGATGAATAGTGTGCTGTGAAAGCTGTCACTTCTGCACTGTCCTTGGGAGTTGATTATAACGTGCACATCGCAAACGACCTGTTAATAAGCACCGGGGATGCTTAACAAGTGGGGTGTAGATGCGGGGCTGTTCAACTCAACTCCCTTACTTCACGAGTAATGGCTGCATTTTCTCTTACACCCAAGACACATTAATGAAGCCTCGTGGTTCTTTTCTTTCCCGTAGAAAATGATTTCACATTCTATTAAATCTTGACCTATGCCGCCTTTGTGCTTGTTTCTCACTTACGAACCGTCTTGAGCAGGGACCGGTTTCCGGAGACACGCACGCGGCTGCCCAGGGGAAAATGCACACTGGGCATTCGGGCGCGCCTGGCCGGAGGTGTTTACCCAGGGAGCGGCTATCAGTGGATCAGTGATACACAGAGTAACAGAACAGGTGTTCTTCAGTGGTTGGACCTGGGCCCAGTATTGCTTAACCTCTTTATCAATGACCTGGGTGAGACGGAATGGAAAGCATGCTTTGCACACGTGCAGCTGATACAGAGTTAGATGGGGACAAATCGGGCCCCAGCAAAGAGGGCTGTAGTTCAAATTGACCTTGGCAGATAGTGGCTCCCACAATTCAGCAACAGGCATAGATGAGATTCCATGAGCAGCGAACAGTTAAGAGAGACAAAGCACTATAAAGACAGTAGAGAGGGTTTTTTATTCTTCGGGGGTTGGCCAGCCGATGGGCGTCCAGGGCAGGGACAGATGGTGGCCCGGAGAGCGGGAGATGTCTTCTGCATGCAGCCAAATGGTGATTTCTTAGAAGAAGGAAGACAGCGTTGTCCAAAGATAAATTTCTTACAGCCGTACCAGGCTCAAAGATTGGGGAACGGTTGAAGAGAGAGAGGTACGGGAAGGTGTAGCTGACTTGACCAGTCACACCTGCAAGTTAAGTTTCATAACTTAAAGAGGCATCTGCGAGTTAGTCCGGAGGGGAGGAGCAAAGCCAGAGCTGTCCCTCTTGCGAATGCTTAGACAGCAGAGCGGGGATGAAGGCGTGATTTTGTAATCCCGCAGAAAACAAATAACAAAAGCCAGCACAAGTAAATAAATGGGTTCTTTGAGGTCATGTAAAGTAAATGCCAGTAAGGATAAGAAAGAAATGATAAATATACAACATGCAGAACTATGTGTCTGTCACATAGAAAAAGCTATAGGGTTATGACTTTAAAGAGACCCCCGAATCTCGTGTTTGGCGACGGAAGAAAGCCGAAAGGCCTGCATTACTCATCATATTTCCTTTGAGAGTGAAACCAACAGGAAACAAAGAAATGGATAAATACATACATATTTACCTAAATAAGGTGTGGATAGAGGGTGGAATTCCCTGTACTCTATTGAGCTACCATTCAAGGTTCACAAATTCACACTTTTATTTTTAATTTTTAAAAAAATATTTTTTAAAAGATTTTATTTATTTGATACAGAGAGAGAGAGAGAGAGAGAGATCACAAGCAGGCAGAGAGGCAGGCAGAGAGAGAGGGGGAAGCAGGCTTTCAGCAGAGCAGGGAGCCCGATGCAGGGCTCGATCCCGGGACCCTGAGATCACGACCTGAGCCGAAGGCAGACACTTAACGACTGAGCCACCCAGGTGCCCCAAATTCACACTTTTAAAGTCCTCCCGGGGGTGGGGCACCTGGGTGGCTCAGTCATTAAGTGTCTGCCTTTGGCTCAGGTCATGATCCCAGGGTCCTGGGATCGAGCCCCGCATCGGGTTTGCTGCTCAGCGGGAATCCTGCTTCTCCCTCTCCCACTCCCCCTGCTTGTGTTCCCTCTCTCCTCTCTCACTGTGTCTCTCTGTCAAACAAAAATAAAATCTTAAAAAAAAAAAAAAGTCATCCTGGGACTGCAGTTAGACCAAAGCCCTTGTTAAGCTATGGGTGAGGTAGCAGAAAACCACCGAATAATTAACATACTGCATTCGGTTAGCTTGAGGAGCAGAAAAGCTTGGACCCAGATTTTCCAGAGGCAAACAACTGATTTCCTAAGTGAAACAAGTTGCTAAAGGAGGAAATGAAGTTACAGCGGCAAAGGCTTTTGAAATTCAGATAAATTCTGATTATTATGTCAAGGCGCAAATGTGTGATTCCATGACAGTAAGATTATACCCTAAGATCTTAGGCCTCTGTGTGTGTGTGTGTGTGTGTGTGTGTGTGTGTGTGTCTGAGAGAGAGAGAGAGAGAGAGAGAGAGAGAGAGAGAGATTTGGTTCTTTCTGTTATTTGTCAGCTCCGTGATTGTGTTCCATTGTGAAGTGCAAACTTATAAAAAGGAGCAATGGAGAAGCAAGAAAACAAATAGTTATTAGCCATTTGGGCCAGCGTAAAATGTAAATATTTTCTCAGACTCTGACAAAATAGTTCCATGAGCAGCTGAGTGCTTCTTCTGTCCTTCACTAAACGGCAGTGCTCGATGTGGGCGTTTTGAAACGGCTGTCATCATGAAACCAGGTGGCATAAAATGGTGCAAGGAGAAACATCAGCCGCACCAACAGGGCAAGAAGTGGGCTGTGGTCGGTCTGAAGCAGGCCTGGCTGCATGGAACCCGACCAAAGATCCTGCATGGTCCCTGTGATGGGCTTGCCTTCTGGCCATCTGTCCTGCTGTTACTGACTGTGGAGACCGTGCTTCCTGCTCTGAAAAGAAAGACCCTTTCTTAGTCGTGTGATAACATCTGAGCGTCCCCCTTTCTCCCACTTTCAATGAAGGGGAAACGTATACAATGTGGACGGCAGCTGTGGGGGTATTTCGCAGATGGTGCTAACCGATCTGCCACAGCCTTTTGTTTTCGGGTACCCCGCCATCTGACAGGTGTTGATGGTCCAGCGGACTCAGCAGTCTGCAAGCGGGGTACCATCCCGGCGAAGTGCGCGGTTTAGCTCGGTCTCAAGGGAGTAGGGCCCTCAGGGGAGGGGGGGAGGCCGTCCGTGTGCCGGGAGGCTCTGCAGGGGGAGCTGTCCATGGCACAGAATCGGAACCCAGAGTTCTCTTTGGTCTGTTTCCCGCTGTAAAGGTGATTCTTGGAGTTTCTATCAGTTCAGATGAAAAGGCAGAAAGTATCAGCTCTCGGTAAGCTGGCAAATGAGCCTTCCTTAATTTCCACTCTCCCCTGCGTTGGCCACCCCTTCTGCCTTATCGGCTCCTTCACCTCCAGCGCTGAGAGGCACTGAGCATCCACTGCACAAACATGCCGAAGGCCGTCTCGAGTACAGAGGCTGCTGGAACCAGCAAACATTAGTAAAAGTGAAAACAATTCTCCTACTCCCAATGAAAGGAACAGAACACTGAAAAAGGGATCAGGAAACATTGCTTCCACTTGGAAATTTCTAAAGAATATTAGATTATGGGGGCTCAGTTGGTTAGGTGTCTAACTCTTGACTTCAGCTCAGGTCGTGAACTCAGGGTCTTGAGATCGAGCCCCATGTCTGACTTTGTGCTCAGCGGGGAGTCTGCTTGAGGTTCTCCCTCTCTCTCTGCCCTTCCCCCCACTCGTGCTCTCTCTCTCTAAAATAAATCCATAAAATCTTAGAAAAAAGAATATTAAAAAAAAAAGAATATTACGTGATGGCTTCTCAGTCTAACTCCTGTACTTGGATACATCTTTAATATCTAAAACAGATTCTAGCCAACTTTCACAGGCAGCTGCACATAGTACTGCTTATGGTACCTTATTTTGACCTTAACAACCAATTTCCATTAGAGAATTTGCACAGGCCATTAGAATCCAAGTTGAAATAATATGTTAGCCTTGACATATGACCACTGAGTGGGTGTCTTGGATATTTAACACTGTTTTTTTATGTACAGAATTCTTCCATTGAATTATTTTAGATAAATCCTTTATGCCTTTCTAGTAACTTGGAAGGACATGGTCTATTTATGTGTATACACACACACACCCACACCCACACACACACACCCACACCCACACACACCCACACCCACCCACCCACACACACACACACCACG
>LNAC01000366.1:519215-666532 GCA_002007465.1 Ailurus styani | reverse complement strand
GGGGGTCGTGGGGGGTAGGGAGGGAAAAATAATGAAACAGGATGGGATGGGGAAGGAGACCAAGCATAAGAGACTCCTAATCTCACAAAACAAACTGAGGGTCACTGGGGGGTGGGAGGGTAGGGATAGGTGGGTGGGTTATGGACATTGGGGAGGGTTTGTGCTATGGTGAGTGCTGTGAAAGGTGTAAGCCTGATGTTTCACAGATCTGTACCCCTGGGGCAAATAATAAAAAAAAAATAAGATCAGTTTTTGTTGTAGACATACATTGGTGAATGACGCATATTTAAAAATTCTCTCCCTCTTCTTTTTGCTGGAAAGGAATCGGAGAAGATAACAGGACAGGGGATCTCAGGCTTCTCTGCTCCAAGATATAGTGATTAAACTCCATTCCTTTTACTCATGTGCAATTAGGCACATTTCCAAAGAAAGGAGGAGTGGATGGTGGTTGGATGGATGGGGTTATTCATTAACGAATAGGTTTACACTGATGTTAAGGCAAAAAAGAGATCGGCATCCTCTGTCATGCTTCTTGTGGGCACCATTTCCTCCTTAGTGCACTGCTGGGCACAGGTGTGAGCCCTGACCCATAGGCAGGCCAGCCGCCTGCACGTCAGAGATTCATTTGCAGCTGCACAGAACGGCGAGCACACATGTACTGCAGTATCTCTCTCTGGATCTGATGTTCCCATGACACACAATACATTCCGTCCAGTGTGAGGGCTGTTCACGTTTCAGGTCTGAGCTCTGATAGCACCTTCCTAATAAGGAAGAAGATAGCAGGGCGTGCGCTGTGAAGGCAGGTGTTGAGTTTCAATCCATGAGGAAGAACGTATGGGATCCCTGGTGTCAAGTTTGCCTTGGCATCCCTTCCCTTCCGGAAACTTCAGAGAGTCCGGGACCTGTGCGGTAATTCCTTGTCCCACGAGCAAATCTTTCCCTGGGGTGCAGCGGCCCCACTTTGACTTACACATGTTGGAATGTATGCTAAGCTGCATTTGGTATCTCCTTGGGTTTGAATTTCCTTGCTGTGCATACTGGTGGCACTAATTTAAAGCAGAGAGTGACATGAGTGAATTGCCCCACAGTCTCTTATCAACTCTGAAAATGGGAATAGAACCTGAGGGCAGACACTTTGTTTACTAGCGACAGTGCTGCATTTGAAGTTAGACAGCTCATAACTATCAGGGATAGAAACTAGGGCACATCACTTAGAACTTCTGAGCCTCCTTTTTCCCAGTCCATATAATGGGGCAAAGAATAATGAGTGTCTTGTATAATTGTTATGCAGCAGCAACGTTTGGTAGCCTGTAGGATGCTGAACTTATCTAAGGAACGGCTGTATGACAAAGGGTGTATTTCCTCATGGACCATTTAACTGACTGCTAAGAAAAGTTTGAGCAAACATGCCGTGGGCAGTTGTGCCAGGAAGGGGATCAGCCAAGACCCTGTGGTCTCTGGGCAAATCTTAGCTATGTTGTGCATGGAAGGCTGAATTTCAGGCTCACTTCTCCTTGAAAACCTTGGTCTCAGTTTGGAAGTAACCTCAAAAAGCTGTAGTGTCTAAATACTGCCCTATACACTGCCATTTTACTTTATTTTTTAAAATATATTTTTTTGAATTTTTAAGTAATCTCTAACCCATCATAGGGCTCACTTGCTCTACTGATTAAGCCAGCCAGGTGCCCCTACACTACAATTGTATGTATTTTTTATTTTTTACTTTTTAAAAGATTATAATTTATTTCTTTGAGAGAAAGAGAGAGAGAGTGGGGAGAGGAGCCATGGGGGAGGGAGGGAAAAGCAGGCTCCACGGCCAGCATGGAGCCCGACTCAGGGCTCAATCTGAGTCCAAGATCGTGACCTGAGCCGAAAGTAAGAGTTGGCTGTCCAAATGATTGAGCCACCCGGGGCCCCCTACATTACAGTTTCAACGATTCCATGGCTTTGGTCCAAAGTAGGTGAATCGACCTTGTGGGGAGGCTGTGTCCTGACCAGTGGGCTCGGGATCCCTGGGAGAAATGGTGGCCTCAGGCCATGTCAGCTCTAAGGCCTTTGCTTTCAGACTGATGACTGTCTCTGATTCCATTTTTTCTGCTATGATTTGTTTTCCATGCAAGCTTTCCAACAGGAGCAAAGACACATCCTGTTGGTTATGACTAACATCTCTTCTTGGCATTGATACCCCTCATCACAATTTAAGAAGTTGATATCTGGTTTCCAAGTTGCCCTCTTGTGGATTTGGCTAATAGAAACCACTCTCTTTAAACACGTCAGTGTTGGGCTTACGCATATGCAGAAACTCCTACCTGAGGGCTGATGATGAGACACTGAACTGAGATGAGTTTACGGTGGGAGAGGAACCTGGCCTGGCCACGTACATTGGCCCAACCACTTCCTTGGTGGGAATCCTACCACCTGGTTGTTGGCTTGTCCTCCCTGCACTACCGGGGAGTACCAGAGGTGACGCTATGACGCCTGCTGCTCCTGTAGACGGCACTAACCCCCGTACAGGTGTGCTCTCTGGGTTTTTACAAAGGGAATGCTGAACCCCCAGAGGGTAAGAAATGAAGATAAACTTTGGAAGTGGCTGTGACAAGGTAGGAGTTCAGTTCATTAAGCAATCTTTCCCAGACTATCAGGTGACACTGTGTCATTGGATGAGATGTCGTTTCTCTAACTAGCAGCATGTGGGAAAATTTACTTGGGATTTTGTTCCGCTTTGACCCTGATCCATAACCATTTTCTGCAGCAGCCTGAAACTGGCAGCTTGGGAGGCTTTGCTGTCCAAATTCCTGCACTTTACCTGCTAGACAGGTTTCCCTTGGGTGGAGGAGTTTGACAAAGGCAGCCTTTATCCGTCACCTAGAGTAGTGCCACTTAGCCATTGTTCATTTTGGGCTGACCACTTTTTGGCAAAAATCCAGGATTCCCTAATTGAATGAAAACTCTGTTTATGAGGTTTCCCAAATGTATCACATTTATAAAAATTAAAACAAATTGTATTTGAGTCACAAATATGAGCCTCGATTCAACCACAGAGGATATAGTCATTAAAAAACAAAGAAATCTAGAGGGAGCAGAGAGCCAGAGTGAGCTTTCAAAGTACTATGTTGCTATTGTTTCTATTGTTGGTTTGAACTAATGTTTTTATCTCAAAGTGCTGCTTCTTTCAGTTAATCCTGCAGACTGGCTTTTGTTTACTAATTGTTTATTAATTACCAATGGATTTATTGAGTGCCTACTATGTTCTAGAATTTCTTCCAGACACTGGGTGCTCTGAGCTAGGTCAGAAGTCATTTCTGCTGGAAAAGTCCGTCTGATCCATACCTCATCTTTTTGGAGTTCTGTTTTGCTATTTAAAAAGAAAAATGAGTCCCATTCACCTAGTAAAATCTTGTTTTCGGTCTACAACTTGCATTTGCCATCTAATTAAGTTCTTCCCTTATTAATTTAAATTTTGTTATGTGTGTACATGTGACCTAGCACACAATTTTTAAAGTTCTTCATGATTTTTTTAAAGTTTTTTTTTTAATTTATTTATCTGAGAGAGAGAGAGTATGAGCAGAGTGAGGGGAAGAGGGAGAAGCAGACTCCCCGCTGAGCAGGGAGCCCGATGTGGGGCTCGATCCCGGGACTCCGGGATCACGGCCTGAGCCCAAACAGATGCTTAATCAACTGAGCCACCCAGGTGCCCTGAGTTCTTCATGAGTTTTTATAAATGCGTATAGCTTGGCTCAAAATTTAGAACAGACACACTTCCAGTATCCGGGAAGGCTCCCTGTTCCCCCCACCACCAGAGGAAACACTACGTACTCTTTGTGTGTGGCTTCTTTTCCTGGGAGATTCATCCGTGAAGTCACGTGTGTCATTCATGCAGTTTCATGTAGTAGCTGTTTGTCCTTTGTATGGCTCAGCCATATTCTGTTTTATGATTACATCGTAATTCATGTATCTAGTCTACCTAGTCTGTCTAGGAAGCAGTGGGGGGGGAGGGGCAGCAGGAGGGAGGGAGGGAATCCCCAGCAGACTCCCGATGAGCGTGAAGTCCGATGGGGAGCTCAGTCTCCCGACCCTGACATCATGACCTGAGCCAAAATCAAGACTCGGATGCCCAACTGATGGAGCCAACCAGGCGCCCCAATATCTAGTCTATTCTTTTTTTTTTTTTTAAAGATTTTATTTATTTATTTCACAGCGGGAGAGAGATCACAAGGAGGCAGAGAGGCAGGCAGAGAGGGGGGGGGGAGCAGGCTCCCTGCCAAGCAGAGAACCCGATGCGGGCCTCGATCCCAGGACCCTGAGATCATGACCTGGGCTGAAAGCAGAGGCTTTAACCCACTGAGCCACCCAGGCGCCCTCTAGTCTATTCTTGATTCACATTTGGGTTGATTTTAGTTTTTGGCTATTACAAATGGAGCTGCTATGCGTATTCTAGTATGTGTGTTTTTGTGCACCTAGCATTCACTTCTTTTAGTGTCACATCTAGGAGTAAAATTACTGGACCATAGAGTGAGCATCTGTCCAGCTGCAGAAGCTGCCCAGTTTTCCAAAGTAGCTGTACCCATTCATATCTCCGCCAGCGGAGTATGAGAGACCCAAGTGATCCACACTCACACTGTACCTGGCATTGTCATTCTTTTAAATTTCAACCATTCTGATGTGTTTATAGAGGAGTCTCACTGTGTTTGATAGTTGGAGCACTGCCCGGTGATTCATGCTCATCACAACTGAATAAGTGGATATTCTGGTTTCTACATCAGGCTCTTATGAAGTTGGTTAATGTGAATCATTGTCCTTGATCAAATCAGTGCTAGGCTCACAGAGAAAGTTGAGTTTCTACTTGGAAAGCTGAGGATAGACCCCAAACTGGAATGAGGCTACGGTGGCGAGGTGAGCTCAAGAGGGGGCATGCCAATGGCCATGTGCCTCTGTTGTGGTTGTGATTCTTGGTCTTTTCCTGGATGATGCTCTGTGGATTGAATGTCCATCCTCTGAGCTCCTTCCTTTTATTTTCCAGCTTCTTTAACTTGTGCTCCCTAGATCCTGACTGTGTATTTCTGTGCATCCCGGCCTTCTCCAGCCCTCCAGCCCTCATGTAGGTCCCTCTGTTCCTCACAGACAAAACACAGACAGGAACGCAGTGAGGCCCAGTGGACTTCTGTTCCCGTCTCTCAACCTCACTTTTCAGGGGACACAGATGGCGTCCTTCCCCTTGCTGCCGCCCACGAAGCTGGGTTTCCCAGTCTGCCCACCTTCTCACCACCCCTTCACTCCTTTCGTTGCCGGCATTTGACTCACTACTCGTTCTTTAAAGAGGGGGCCCCAGATCTCGGTCTTTGGCCTCGTTCACCCCACGAACACACTCACAGGACAGATCAGCCGTGACCGTGGTTCTCCTGTTCGGGCTGACGACCCTTAAATCTGCATTCCGACTCAGATTCAGGGATGGTCCTGAAACATCCTGTCTGTGATAGAAAATTTAACCTCTCTTCTGAAGCCCTCGTGCAGTGTAATGTGTATAGTCTCTCTGGCGTGGGGCACGTGCGACGTTTCCCCCGGGCAGAAGGGATCCTTCTGGTGTGGTCTCATCAAAGTGGGAGGATTTTAACCGGGTCTTGACATAGAGGCAGCTTAGGGGAAGCTGGTCAGAAGGAAGGTCTAAGATTGAGGGACCGTGTGAGTAAAATTGTAGAGGTGCGCGAGATCAGGAGAGAGAGAGCAGGTGTACTTGGAGAGCCACATCGCCCTGGTCCTTTGAGATCAGCCCTCCATGCAGCCTCCAACAGCCTCTGCTCGTCCCTGTCATGGTCCCTTCAGGGTCTTCTCTCCCCTGTAGTGGATGAATTCTAGGCGGGTTCCTCATTTCTGTTCTTAGGTCTTGCCTGCCACATCCTCTTAGAGGTGGAGGTCCCTCAGTCAGATCCTCAGCCCCCTGATACCCACTCTGCTCTGACTGTTCTGGCCTCAGACCTCATTCCTTCTTCTGTTTCCATCCCTGCCTCTTGGCATTGGCTCCTGCATTCTCTTTTCTTCAGTAACTTTGGCCCCTTTGGGAATGGTTCAGAGATCCGTGTCCCTCCCTGCATCCTTGGACAACTGAGGTGAACCTTCTCCCTGTTCAGACCCACCTGGAAATGCCCTTGCCTTGGCTTTGTGCCATCAAAGACCCCCACAGTGCTGCCATGGCTAAATGAACAGGTGGGCACTCAGCGAGACAGTGAAGTGGCCGGGCCATGTGACTGACAGCCTGGCCCATGGACCAGTGAGTTTGGACCTCATTCTGGTGAAGGCAGGAAGGAAGGGAGTGGCACAGTAGGAACCAAGTTCCAACATTGAGGCCAACGTGTGCAGAATGAATAATGCAGTGAGAGGCCGCCGAGCCCTGCTGGTGGGATTCTAGAGAGACACGGAGGTTAGATGCTGGCGGGAAGTGAACGGGTATCAGATGTTGGGAAGGAAGAATGAGTTTTCCTTTTATAACCTTAGTGACTGTATTTAGAACAGAAATGAGGAATCTAAACAGAATTCTGGGCTTGGCTGTTAGGAGCTAACCTGCAAATACCTTGGCTGAACCCTGGCTATGATGCAGAAGCCTTGTCATTTCCAGCTAATTATGGACACAGGTCCTGATGGTTTGGATAATAAATTATGTATATTTTTCAAGATTCAATTTGATTTTTAAAAATTACCTTGGCCCTTAAGCGAATGTGGCTTTTAGCCAAAATATTCACGTTGTGGGTAAGGGGAATAAAGCCTGCAAGATGGAGGCTCAGAGACAGCCATGCGGGGTGCCGGGTAGTCACTCTGGACTCCAGGGGCTCGGGCCCCTTCCCCGTTCCAGTCCGAACAGCACCCCCTTTTATGAACTCGTACTTTGGGATTCCAGGCAAGATTTCACCGGAGAGCTCACTTCCTGCTGCTAGAACAGTTTTAGACAATTAGACTAGGTTTCTTTTTTTTAATTATTCGTTTCATTTTTTAGAGAGAAAGAGAGTGGAGGGGGGACGTTTCATTTTTTAGAGAGAAAGAGAGTGGAGGGGGGAGGGGCAGAGAGAGATGGAAAGGAGACTCTCTAGCAGACTCCACGCTCCGCTCAGAGCCCGACATGGGGCTTGATCTCACGACCCTGAGGTCATGACCTGAGTCAAAATTAAAAGTCAGGCGCTTCNCGCTTTGCTGACTGAGCCACTCCAGAGCCCCAACAATTAGACTAGTTTGTTATAATGCATATTAAGTTGTAGAAGGTAAAACAACGATTAATATGCTTTTCTGCTTCTCATGGTCGTCCGTTTATTCCTGGAAATGGAAACCACAGCATTACTTTCACAGGGGTTTCCTTTCCTCGCAGCAACCTTACCTCTCTCTGTACTGAGAGAGAACGACTCAAGCGCACACCTGAAATTTGTTTTCTTCTGGAGCACAAGGGAAGTGTCTGCCTCTGATTCTTCCAGTAAAACACAAATAAAAATTGTGTTTGCTTTATGGTATTCCTGGGCCATTTTAAGTATTTCAGAAAAATAAAGGTATGTATGTATGTAGGCATATATACACATATAAATATATTTTATGTTTTGTGTATTTTATATAGATCCTTTGATGTTAGCATCTTTTATGGGAATAGAACTACTACTATTGGGTAAGTACAGACATTGTGTCTTGAGCATGGAGACCCAGGGATTGGACAGAATGTGTCCATCACCGTGTCCTTCCTTGTCCTGAAGATAACACTCCTCCCAGGTTACTTAGAGAAGCGTGCTGATGTCTGGACTGCAAAGCTCGGTGACCGACGTTCCCCTCCTGCATCCTAGGGGTGGTCCTGAGTATCAGTGACGTGTGTTGATGACAACAGACCAGCTGGAGGACAGTGACTCAGGAGCAGGATGGCCTGCCCTTGAGGGATTCTCTCTTCCCGGGAACTTGTGCCTGGCCCTGGATCTTGCCCGGACCAGTCTCACCCCTTTTCTTCCCCCAGTGCATAAGCAACCATGCTGCCCCCCTCCCTCCACCCACTGCTTCCTTTCTTTACTCACATTTGACCTGCTGTCATTGTGCCACCCTGGTTATCCATCGTCTTACTGTGGTCTCACAGCCAGTAGTGCTCTTGGAAAACATGCTGCCCCTTGTCCATCCCTTATGTCCTTCTAGAACACTGTGATGAGGTGGGTAGAGAGCCAAAGACAAGTAAGCGAGGGCCTTGGTAAGGCCATGACCTCACTCTGCCTTTTGCTGAGGATGGAAGGTGGCTTGACCATGTTCTTAGTATCTACTGATAACAGACGTTAACCCACAAAGAAAGGAGAGGGAGTGCTTTACCTACCGCTGGGCAAATACAGTAAGTAAATGGTGGCTCTAACTCAAGTAAAGAATGACTTTTCCCTCATTTTGAACATGTCAGTTTACAAATCTCCCTGCTTGGCTGGTCTGACATAAATGATCTCATAGTGGAAAATGCCAACAGCATCCAATACTTCTCAGATGGGAGAAGCCATTCTGGGTTACAACACCCGACTCTCTAGCCTAATACCCATCATTTTATCAGACTTGCTTTAATCCTCTCTTTTTAGTTTGTTAAATAGGAAAACATCATTTTTATTGCCCTCTAGTGATGAACTGTTGCAAACACTTAACCATCAAAGCATTTACTGATACTAAGTTGTATTAAAAGTCCCATTATTTCTTTCTGCATATAAAGGTAATGCACACTTAAGATAGAAATACAGTGTATCAGACCCTCTTTTCTGAAACTCAGAGGTATTTATCCAAATGCCTACTCCGTAAGTCTGAGTGGACTTCCATACCCATCTTGAACTTCTAGTTACCCCAGGAAACTGTTCCACTCACAACACTTTACTGAATAATAATGACAGCTTTGACATCCCTGTCAATTTCTGCATCTTCTGATCCTGATTGGGATCCTGATTTTATCAACGAGCTCCCAGGAGTTCCTCTAGGACACTCACCAGGCCAGAAAGGGAGTTACTATGAGGGCTAAGTGAGTCGAACATTTAAAACACTAAAAACAGTGCCTGATACGTGGCAATTGCCCAGTTGATCTCATCACCACCATCACCATCATCACCACCGCAATCACCATCACCACCATCACCATCATCTCTATCATCATCACCATCACCACCATCATCATCACCACTACACCATCATCATCACCACCATCATCACCGTCACCACCGTTAGTATCATCATCACCATCACCACCATCATCATCACCACTACACCATCATCATCACCACCATCATCACCGTCACCACCGTTAGTACCATCATCACCATCATCATCACCACCATCACCATCATCACCACCGCAATCACCATCACCACCATCACCACCATCGCCTTCATCTCTATCATCATCACCATCACCACCATCATCATCACCACTACACCATCATCATCACCACCATCATCATCGCCATCACCACCGTTAGTACCATCATCACCACCATCACCATCATCATCATCATCATCATCATCACACCATCACCATCACCATCATCACCATCATCACTGTCATCATCACAATCACCACCATTAATCATCCCATCCTCACCAACACTATCAGTACCACCACCATCATTATTCTAGTCAGCATTAGGCCATAGGACAGCCCTTTGGCAGATGGCATGAGGCTCTCCTCCTCATATCTACCTACTGCTTGTTGGAGACAGAAGCAGAGGGACCACTCCACATGGTCTTTCAAAGTGGTAGGCCATCAACACCGTAGCCTGTTATTTCCAGTTGCTTCCCTTTACAAAAATTCATTTGTCTTGCATTCTATGCTTTATTTGGTCTTCTGAGAATCTACAGCACAATCAGGCTTCAGTAGACTGCCCTGACCACGGAGGGGAGGGGTCAGGATAGGAAGTAAGAATGTGATAGGAAAAAGGTCTTATGGCCAGTTCCAGGGCAGTCCACTGGATAGGCAGAGTCTGCAAGACAGGGTGTGGGTAGTGGTGGAAATCCACATTGTGGATTATCACTGTGAGCTGGTGCAACCAAGCAGTGCCCCCCAATGAAATCTAGGTCCACTGTGGGAGGAGCACAGAAGGTGGGGCTGTGAAAACTATGGACGTATCCTTAGTAGACATATCACCAAGTCTCCACTCAGGGCTCCTGGAAGAAGAGCTCCTTCATGTGACATCACAGGGTGCTTGCTTACCTTCTGCGCATCCACACAGGGGGCCCGTCCATGAAGAGCCAGTGTCCCAGCTTTATGCTCTCTTTTTCAGGGGTCTGGCCCTTTAGAGGCCATGTTTCTCCGCTGCTCCTTGCCCACAAGTGTGTGACGCGACGCTAGCCCTTACTTCGACCCTTGTTCCCCAGACCCCAGCACGGGCAGAGTTATAGGTGCCCTGCTACTTTGGAGCAAACGTTAGTGACTAAAATCAGTTAGGGTCAATAGGTAACTTTCTGGGTGATGCTGCTTTCTGCATATAAGGATAAAATGGTGACTCCAGGGCTGTGAGCTGGCTGGTAGAGCTCCTGGGAGTGCCCTGATGTTTTGTTTGCCTCAGATCCTTTCGGAACTTGTATATGTAAATACATTAATTTTCTAGTATTTTTAATTTTTAGTTCCTAGTGTTTAAGAATTAAGAAGCAATTGCGGTCCACTCACTCAAGGATGAATAGATCTGGTCCCTAATCTTTAATGGTTATTAACATCACAAAAGGAGAGAGAGACTTCAGGGAAGAACAAAAACCATCTGTGTATTTTTATAAAAAAAACTGAATTAGAGGAAGACCCAGAAAATGCACAATCAGGGGACACATTTGACACCACCTAGGGGGTGTGCGATCAGCAACCTGCAGGCTCACAGAAACTACCGGAGACATGACCCTGGCTCTTTAACAAATTCATGTCAAGGAAAAAACAGAGATCTTTAGGAGCCATATCAACCAACTGCAAGTGACATTTATAGGAGATGACTCAAAAAAGAAACTAAGAAACAAAAGACACATTCAGAGAGGTTTGAATGCCGCCCGGATATTGGGTGGCTGGCATAAAGAATCAGTGTTAATTTTGGGGGGAATGATTGTGATTATTTTCTTCAGGGAGAATTTTTCTGTTAGAAATGCTAAACAATGTGTGGATGAAATGATCTGGAGTTGGGGACTGTTTGGTGTAACCTGGAGCATGGAGGATGAGTGAGAGAGAAGGTTCACGCTGGCTCTGAGTTGCCAATGTGGGGTGATGGGCACATGGGAGTTCATTTTATGATTTCTCTATTTTTGTATCTGTTTAGAAATGTTCACATTGGAAGCAAAGAAAAGAAGGAAGAACAGCTAGATAAAGATTATAGCCACAGCCTGATTGGAGCAGAGACTATTATTTATTCATTTATTTATAAGGTCTTTATTTATTTATTTGACAGAGAGAGACACAGTGAGAAAGGGAACACAAACAGGGGGAGTGGAAGAGGGAGAAGCAGGTTTCCCACGGAGCAGGGAGCCCAATGTGGGGCTCGATCCCAGGACCCTGGGATCACGACCTGAGCTGAAGGCAGACACTTAACAACTGAGCCGCCCAGGCGCCCCAAGAGACTATAATTTAGGGATGAAAGACAAATCCACATAAGTAAGTCAAGTGTTCTTGCTTAAAACCAACATAATGAATCATGCGGTACAATTTCATTCACATAAAGTGGGCTTACATAACTTTTGCATTTATAAGCAATAGGATTCTGGGACACTTTGGTGGCTCAGTTGGTTAAGCATCGGACTTTGGCTCAGGGCATGATCTCTGGGTCCTGGGATCCAGCCCAGCATTGGGCTTCCCGCTCAGTGGGGAGTTTGTTTCTCCCTCTCCCTCTGCTTCTGCCTCCCACTCACGCCCTCTCTCTCTCTCAGATAAATAAAATCATATGTATATATGATTTTACACACACACACACACACACACACACACACACACACACTAAGATTCCAAATTTGGAAGCAAAAGAGGGAAACAGTAACAGTCACCTGCGTTTTGTCTGCCGGGGGGCTGGAGTGTCCAGGGGAAGAGACACTTGCTTGTGTCCTGGGTTCCTTTCAAAGACCACAGTGGCGGACCCCTGCTAGCCTGTCTGTACTTCCTGGTCTGGCAGCTTGCCATGTCCAGGGATTTTCCATGACCTACTTCCTTTGTCTCTAAGCTGAGGGTGTGAATTCACTAATCTGGTCAATTAACATGTGTGAATTTCCTAGTGGAAGTCACTGAGAGCAGAGGAGTTTACCCACCTTTCCCGGGAGAGAGATGCCTGCCTATGTTTTATGATGGTGACATCATTAAGAATACATTTGATGAAAGCAGCATTTTCATTTTTTAATGATTTATTTATTTATTTGAGACACAGAGAGGGAGTTGGGTGAGGGGCAGAGGGAAAGGGTCAAACAGATTCCCTGCTGAGCAGGGAGCCCAACATGGGGCTTGATCCCAGGACCCCAAGATCATGACCTGAGCCAAAATCAGGACTCAGATACTTTATCGACTGAGCCACCCAGGTGTCCCTAAAAACAGCACTTTCTAGGAGGTAATCAAATTGACTTCACATCCTGGGAAAAGCTGTACGGGCATACTTTGTTTTATTACGCTTCGCTTTACTATGCCTTACAGATACTGTATTTTTTATTAAGCAAAATTTTGTGGCAGCTCTGTGTCGAGCAAGTCTGTCCACGCCACTTTCCCCACACCATTTACTCACCTTGCGTCTCCGCATCGTTATTATTATGGGTATTATGGTGATCTGGATTACAACTCACAGAAAGCTCAGGGGATCGTTAATATTTATTTAACAATATGGTGTTTATTAAGATGTGCATTGTTTACTTGGTCATAATGTTATTGCGCACTTAATAGATTACAGTACAGTATAAACATAATGTTTAGATGCATCAGAAGCCAAACCATTCATTTGACTTGCTTTATTGCAATATTCTTTGGTGATTGTGGTCTGAGAGCAAAACCATGATGCCCCTGAGTTATGCCTGGGTTCTCTCAGGTCGGAGGCAAGCGACCCTAGTCCAGGGGTGCTGGACTGTCCAGTGTGGTGTCCGGTCAAGCCTACCGAACCATGGTAGCCACCTGGGCTTGGTGATGAGGACCGTGGGCCTCCCTTGGCCGGTGAGGAGGAGCCCAAGGTGCCACGACGCCTGTGTGCTGTGGGCACCGTATATGCCATGCATCTTCCCACCAGACTTGCCACGGAGGCACCAGAGCAGCGTTTCAAGGGTGGACAGGACAGGGGCATGGTTGGTGTGTTCAGGGGGTGAGAACCAGGGTCGAGATCTCAAGGCCACCTTTCCCAATGATCTATGCCAGACCAAGCTGCGTGAGCTGAGAGGAGTGGGTTGCCACCCAGGACACAGAACGGGCTCAGACCAGACAGATGGATGGCTGCAAGTTCTGAAATAGACAATGAGCCTGTCGGAAGCAGGGTGGGGGGTGCAGGCCAGAGGCCCAGGTGTAAGGGCCCCACACTTTGTGGCTAACCTGCAGCTGGTGGTGCAGGGCTGGAGTCGCACTCCAGACGCCAGCAGGGCTCAGGGAGGCTGGGCGAGTCTCTGCCCATGAGTCTCACCTGCATCGCTGAGGTGGCCCTGGTGATGTGTGCATCCCACATGGCAGCAAAAACCTGGGCCTGAGCATTTGCAGAGCTTCTCCCTCTGCAAAGTGGGGCCGATAAGACTCTGGCTTTGGAGGGCATGTGTGAAGAAGAGTGGATGGAATTGCATGCCCAGCACTGGGTAAAGAAATGGCCAGGCCTCGACCATGATCTGCAAGACCATGGGTAGTGCATCTCCATCTGAGACCAGCAGGGCTCCCTCTGCAGCTCCCACCTGGAGACCTGGAGCAAGTGACGTGCTTGCTCAGAATCCATGGGGCACAACCGATAGCAGTGACTTGAGTCTGGTGGGCACTCTGGCAAACCACAGGCCTGGGGACCGAAAGGGTCTCCGAAGCGGCCAGGACCAGGTACTGCGGCTCGCACAGCACAGCAAGGCTTCCTGGGCTCCTTCCCGTGGGCTAATGGTCTTCCCCCTGCAGGGCCCAGTGAGGAAAGCCACCTGCTTCTTCAGTAGGAAGACCCTTGGGGGCAACGCAGATGCTGGGGCTCCGTGGTGGGATCAGAAGTGGTGGCTCCACACCCAGCGAGAGGGGAAGGGTCGAATGTTCCAGGCCACGAAGCCCAGTGAACAAGAGATGGACTGAGAGAGAAGCAACAGACACACAAATGAATCAGTAAGCTGTGAGTGGCTTCTAATCTCTTTGGGATTTGGCGATAAAATGAATCATAAATCGTTCCCCTAAACCTATTTAATAGCATGACTCTGCACGCAAGTATACCATGCCTCTGTAGGAGGACGTTCGAGTCATCTGAGTATTTGAGTAGAAGTAATTCTTGTACTTACTTTGCTACCGATACGGGAAGGTTTCTAGGTTCAGGCAGGGTTGTCTCAGCCGCGTTGCAGCTGGGCAGCCTCTGCTGCATTCCCCTGCAGCCCCCCAGAGAGCCAAATCCTCCCAGCATGTGGGCAGGACTGTGACTTCAAGACTCCATTTCCCTTTGCCTTTTCATTTCTCCAAAGACCATCCATTCTCCGCTGTCCCTTTTCTTCACTTCTCATTTTGCCATCTCTAAGAACTATCCACACCCCCTGCCCCCGTTATCCTCGCCATGACCATTTTGGGGTCCTTGAAACTTCGAGGCCACAGGGACTTCTCAGGACTTCCAGATCCCTGCTCCGAACAAAGCAATGAATCACCTTCACAACTGCACTGCAGGAAGCCCCTAATTCGGCAATTATCACAACGTTGTTTATTTCACAGAGACATCATTTGTTCTGGAACATCCACCCACTGCATTCTCCATGCATATGACATTTCTGCTCCTGACTAGTTCTTTCCTACCATTCGAGTGCTAGTGTGATGAGGTCTTCTGGTTCTGGTTGATCTAAATTAGAATTCTCCTAGTCACTCCCTAGGACAATGCCCTGCTTCTGTTCTATTTCCATCTGCTCACAGCTCCACCCAAATAGTTAATTTAGCCTGGAAGAGCCCTCTTCACTCTGCAATCCAGTTCGCCAGAACAAGTAGAATCCTTCATACGAATCAAATTTCTTTAAAACTCTGAAAACAATGGTCACAAGCAGCCTCTGAGTATTTTGTTTTATTCCGTATTCCCTATAGACGTTCCTTCTAAGCCTCTCTAGAATGTGCCTCTCCCACCGTGCTTTCACAGAAATCCACGCAGACAAGGTGGGAGAATGGAATGTCTATCATCAGTGGACATGTTCTTTCTCTCACCCCACTTTTCCGCGGTGTGACAGAGACTCTCACGGCATCCCCATGGCATGCTCCACATTTCCGTGGCAGCTGGCAGTGAGGCAGGGCCACGTGGCTAGTTCTGGCCAATGGGCTGTTATTGGAAGCAAGATGTGTCTTCTCCAGGTGACATCATTTAAGCGCTGGTGTGTTCTGTGCTGGGGTTCTGCCCTCAGCTTCGTCAATGACATGGTAGACCCTTGTTGAGGCAGGTGGTTAGCGGTGTGCTGGTAAATGTTAAACAACGTTTGCTGCTTCTGGGGAACAAAGGCAATGTGAATGAGGCATTTGCCAATTTCATGGTGTAAATTCTTCCACCAAGGTCAATTTCACACTGCCCAGGTGTTGTCTCTGAACACAGATTTGGGAGGAGATGCCTACGGTTGGCTGTTGCACGCTGGTGCAGGCAGGTCTAGTGGGACACCAGAGATGTTGAGCAACCATGTGGAACCACCAGGATGTTTGTCTTACCGATAAACAGACATCACATGAGTGAGAAACAGACTTTTGTGTTTTGGGTCACTGAATTTTGTTTGTTGTTGGAGACCAAACCCAATTAATTTCCTTCTGTTGGGGGCTAGATTTCAGGTCTACCCTTCCCAAGAGTTGGTGAACCTGAGCACGTGTCCATCAACGTCTTTGTTCTTCAAGTTCAAATACTATGGTGTCATGGAAGACACGATTGAGAACTAATTCTTAAAGAAGTTACTTTCCCCCCTGAACTTACTGAGGGGTCAAAATTTCTCTTCTGTTTGAGGAAGACAAGGGATTTGCAGGTAGGGGAAGATTTTTAGTACTGAAGCGCATTGCCTCCTGCTCCCAGAAGCATCACCTCCTCCAAGGGAAGGATGGGCTCTCTGGGGAGTTGGAAATTGCTCCGTAGGAAGGGGCTTGTGTCCATCTTCTGGAGACTGGTGAAGCCTAAGGGCAGTGAGTATGGTTGGTCAATAGTGTGCATAGACAGAGCATGTCTACACAGCACTCTGAGTCTCAGGTGGCCCCAGGCAAGAACCTCACTTGTCATATACATGGACGTCAGAGCAGAGATTCAGGGTATTGGTCGAGAGGGGGTGTGGGTGGTTCGCAGAGGCCCACGGAGACGAGAAAACCCACAGTGGCTATCAGCACAGAGAAGGCACATCTAGGTCCATGTGTCATCAGATACTCATGGATCAGACACATGGACCCCTTCCTCCCACCGCCCATGTGTGATGCTGCTTCAGTCCCTGAATATCAGATGGAGCTCTGGGAGCAAAATCAGAAATCAAGGTTACCTGAGTTCTCATTGGAAAGTGATTAAGAAAATCCAGATGTTAGTTTTTTTTTTTTTCCATCAGGGAAGATGAGTGCATGAAAGAGAGATTGGGTTGCGGAAGATACACTTCTGCACATGTGACTTTAGTGATATGAAAACATTGTTTCTACTCTAATGACGCTGAATGACTCTCGACTCTTGTATTTGTATTCTACAGCTGCATGACAGGTTACCACCATTTAGCAGGTTAGATGTTGCTAAATAAGTCATCTCACAGTTTCCATGGACTGGGATTCAGAGAACGGCTTAGCTGGGTCCTCAGTTCAGGATCTCACAAGGCTATGATCAGGATGCTGGCCAGGGCTGGGGGCTCCTTGGAGTCTGGGCTCCTCTTCCAAGCTCATTGGCGGTTGACAGAATTCCTTTCCTCAGAACTACACAGCTCATGGTGTCTTGCATCTTCGAGTCCAGCAGGAGGGAGAGTCTGACTTCATTCTCTGACCTCCAAGCCCAGAAGCCCACCTAGAACGATCTTTTTTGATGGCTCAGAGCCACACGCTAAGGGACCTCGATTCTGTCTGCTAGATCCTGCAGAGTCTGGGACTCGTCAGCCTCTATAATCATATGAGCTGATTTCTCATAACAAATCTCTTAATTTTTTAAAATAACAAATCTCTTTATATAAAAATATAAATATATGTGATACACACACACACACACCATTGGTTTGTTTCTCTAAACTACCCTGATTAATATAGTATCTCGCTTATTTTTAATGACACAGTCAGTGGCATTAAGCGCAGTAGCGCTGGTGTATAACCACTATCCCACCCATCTCGAGAGCTCTGCGATCTCCCCAAACTGAAACTGAGCACCCATGAAACGATAGCGCCCCATTCCTTCTCCTTCCTCCCAGCAACCACCATTCTCTGTCTGTCTCCATGAGTTGGACTCCTCTAGTTGCCTCATTTAATGGAAATCATACTATACGTACTATCACACATATGTCATAGTCATATATCATATATCATAATACATCTGTACATTTTGCATCTGGCTTATGTACTTAACATCCGGGCTTTAAGAGTCATCTACATTGTGACATGTGCTCCAGCACTCCGATTCTCCACATCTTGGACAACACTTGTGTTGTTTGGATAGTAGCTATCCTAAAGGATGTGAGCTAGTGGAGGCTTCAAATATTTAACTGATAAAATGCATTTTCGTAGGAATTTTGTAATGAACCTCTTCATTCCCTTTAAGCCCCAGATGCCTCATTTGTATGATTAATTTTGCCCCAAAGTATGTGACAAAATCCCTGGGCATGAAGTGATGCTGTGTGTCTTTGCAGGTTCCAGTCACCTGAAGCGTCAGATGGCGGAGAGGTGGCACTGGCACAGAAGGGAAAGATGAGGTAGAGTGCACAGACTTGATTTCTGACTGGAGATGGTATGAGGGTAAAGGAGATTCTGGGTTGGCCTCCTAGCAGAATCTCCCTTACACCTGGTCCAGGGGTGCCTCTGCTTTATAGGCTCTGCCTCTCCTGCCCATGCTACGGCCCACCCAGGGTAAAACACACAGAGCCAAGGGGTTATGCCCATTTGGACTCCAAATTCCCTTCTAGACCACATTCTGGGTGCCTGGGACCCAGTGTTTCTCTTCACAAGCACCCCCAAGTCCATCTTCTGCATACCCAAAGGCATGCAGAAGCCTTTGTCCTAGTTTGTTTTCCAGGTGGTAGACCGTGCCATCCGTATGAGTGCCCATGAGCCTTAGAGAAATGGTGGGAAGAATCTGGGCTTTTAAGCTGTGGTGTCCACACAGCGGTACGATGGTTTGGGAGGACCCTCATGGTGTGGGATGGACCAGGGTGGGACTAGAAGGGAGATGGTCCAGCTGAGAGCTGGGCGTCAGGGGCTGGCTGCCAGCCCTACCTATGACTCATTCTGATGTGGACTGACAAGACATCTGATAAGCCCTAAGACCCTCAGGGTCCTTACCAAGCTACCTTTATAAAAATGAGAGGATAGAAAGAGCATTTTAAGAAATAATTGTTCAGCCTAATTTGTAAGTGGTGATATTTTAGACATAGGGTATATGAGCCTCCATTTGCACGCTTGCTCGGGGTCCTGCAAGCCTTAGGTTTTCCAGCTCATGAAGTAAGTGGTTGGAGTGATCTAAGATAAGGAAAGAAGGAGGAGGGGGAGCGGGTTGATGCCAAGCTTTGTCAGTTACTTGAATACCACTGGAGGCATCACTGTGCCCTACAACTGATGGTGGGCTGGTGTTGCAAGGGCTTCCCAGAATGAATTTCTTGCTGTAGCTTAGTGGGGAATAGCTCCTGCAGGTGCCAGCATGGGGTTGTCTTCTTCCTTCTGGGATGGCCTGGCTTCCTGTGTTCAGGTGGATGCCTCTTCTCCAAAATCCAGATGGCTTCATCTTTCTTCTTTTTCCTGGTTATTCAGGCAGATTTCATTACTTTCCCACCTAAGCTCCAATCTTTTCTCAATCTCTGCCCTAGCACTTCTCACTCCACAGGGTTTTACCCTCCTTAGATTAGGGCTTTTTAAAGGCAAGCACGCTTTCTTTTAAAATCTTAGATCTGCAACATCTAGCATAGTCCCTGGCATATGATAACAGTCAGTAGATAGATATTTGCTCATAGAATGCATCATTAAATAATTTTTGCTAAGATGGCCAACACATTCGATAATGTAGACATACGGAGAAATCCTTAGAAAGATACCAGTTACCAAAAGTGACAGAAGAAGAAATAAAATATCTGAATATACTTCTAACAAATAGATTGAATTGTTAATTTATATTTTTAAAAATATTTTATTTATTTATTTGAGAGGGAGAGAGAGAGAACAAGTAGTGGGCAGAGGTAGAGGAAGAAGCAGACTCCCCACAGGGCAAGAAGCCCAATGTGGACTCAATCCCAGGACTCTGGGATCATGACCTGAGCCAAAGGCAGATGTTTAACTGACTGAGCCACCCAGGCATCCCAACTGAATTGGTAAGTTAAAAGCTTTTCACAAACAGAAGCATAGGCATGGTGGTTTTACTGAAGAGTTCTATCAAATGTTTCAATAACAATGAATACTAATCCTTCAAAAACCCTTCCAAAACACAATAGAGGAGGGAAACTTCATAAATCATTATATGGGGTAATATTACTCTGGTGCTCCTACCAGACAAACACATCACAAGAAAATGATAGATCAATATCTTTTATGAATCAAGGCACCAAAATCCTCAACAAAATACAAATTAACTAAACCTGGCATAAAAAGGACATACATCATAACCAACTGGGATTCATCCCAGGAGACCAGGTAAGTGTAGCATAGGAAAAAATCTGTCATCATTATGTACCATTTCAATAAAGGACAAAAGAAGCACATGATTACCTTGATAGATGAAGAAAAAGCACATGATGAAACCTATTGCCTCTTCATGAAGAAAGTATTCAATAAATGAGGAGTAAAGTCAACTTCCCCAACTTGATAAAAGGCATCTATGAAAACATAGCTACGATCATACTTAATGGTGAAAAACTGAATGCTTTCCCCTAAGATCATGAATGAGAAGGATATCCATTCTTACCACGTTGATTCACGGTTGTCTTGGAGGTTCCAGCCAAGCCAAATAGGTAAAGAAAAGAAATAAAAGCCACTCAGATTGGAAAGGAAAAATTGAAATTAACTTTATCTGCAGATGACATGGTCTTGCATATAGAAAATCCTCAGGAATGTAATATAAAAATAATTAAAATGAAGATACGAATTGAACACGGTGGCAGGATACAAGATCAGTATAAAGATCAATTATATTTCTTTCTTTTTTTTTAAAAAAAAGATTATTTATTTTGAGAATAGGAGCAGGGACAGAGGGAGAGGGAGAGAGAGACTTAAGCAGATCCTGTGCTGAGTGTGGAGCCTGACTCAGGGTTCAATTTCACGACTTTGAGATCACAACCTGACCTGAAACCAAGAGTCAGACACTTAGCTGACTGCACCATCCACGTTCTCCCAAATAAATTATATTTCTATAAAGTACTGTTGCACAATCTGAAAATTAATTAAGAAAACAATGCCATCTATAATAGCATCAAAAAAATAAAATACATAATCTAACCAAAGACGTGGAAACTTGTACACTAAAACTACAAAACATGAATCAGAACTTAATTATTTGTAAGACGTAAATGCTTCCCAAATTGATCTACAGATTCAATGCAATCTGTATTAAAATTTCACCTACTTTCCTGCAGAAAATGGCAAACTGATCTTAAAATTCATGTCAAAATGCAGAGAAACCAAAATAGCCGAAACACTCTTGGAAAAGAAGAATAATGTTAGAGGACTCATGTTTCCCAATTTCAAAACTTACTACAAAACTATAGAAGACTCTGTGGTGCTGACAAAAATGTAGGCATATAGATCAATAGAACAGAGTTGAGAGTCCACAGATAAACCATTCATAACCATTGATGGTCAACTGAATTTTTGCCTGGTACCAAGGAATTCCCTAGAGAACGAATGGTTGTTTCAAAAAGCAATGATGGGACAACTGGATGTCCATATGCAAAAGAGTGAATTTCACCTCCTTCTTTACATCTACACAAAAATTAATTCTAAGTGATTTATAGGCCAAAAGGAAAGAAGTTTTGTCTTATATTTTAAAATCCTTGAAGTATAAAACTCCTAAAACAAACACAAGAATAAATCTTCATGGCCTTCAGTCAGACAGTGGTTTCTTGGATACAACATGAAGAACCTGCAAGCAACAAAAGAAAAAGTAGACAGATTGGATTTCAAAAAATCTAAAAACTTTTGTGCTTCATAAGACACCACTCAGAAAGCAGAAAGACAACCCATGGACTAGGAGAAAATATTTTAAAGCATATACATGATAAGATATCAATGTCCATAATATATAAAGAGTCCTTAAAACTCAATAATAAAATGACCAATTACCCAGATAAAATTTGGGTAGGAATTTGAATAGACATTTCTCTAAAGATGATATTCAAATGGCCAATAAGTACATGAACAACATTAGTCATTTGAGAAGTGCAAATAAAGAACACAATGATAACACTCTGCATGCACTAGGATGGCTAAAATATAAGACAGACAGTAACAGGTGTTGATGAGGATGTGAAGACATTAGAAACTTTGTGCTTTGCTGGTGAGAATGTGAAATGGTGCAGCCACTTTGGAAAATAGATTGGAAGTTTCTCACAACTTCGAGATTTAGCATATGATACAGCAATTCCACTCCTAGTTGTATACTCAAGAGAAATGAGAACATATGTCCACATAAAACTTGTACATGAATGATCGGAGCATATTCCTGATAGTCCAACTGTGAAAACGACCCACATACCTATCAACTGATAAATGCATAAACAAAGTGGGTATCGCTCATGCAACAGAATATAAGTTGGCAATGAAAAGAAAGAAATGCTTCAGCCTGGATGAATATTGAAAACATTATACTATAAATAATATGAACCATATGCTAAAGAAGCCAGCCCCAAAGACCTCATATTACATGGTTCCACTTATAGGAACTGTTCAGAGAAGGCAAACTGATAGACAGAAAGCAGGCTAGGGGTTGGCGGGGGCTGGGGTCAGGACGGGGTGCAGGCTGAATGGGAGACTTATACAAGAGAGATGTATGCTCTCCCCATTCCGGAGGGGATATCAAGGTGTCCGCATGCTTGATCCCTTCTGAGGGCTCTGAGAATCTATTCCATGCTTCTTCCTTGGCTTCTGGTAATTTTTTGGCAATCTCTGGTGTTCCTTGACTTGTAGAAGCATTACCTGAAGCGCTGCCTTCATCTCAGATGATGTTCTCTGTGGGTGGGTCCATGGCGATGTCCAAATTTTCCCCTTGTATGAGGATACCAGTCATACTCAGCTCACTTTAGCTTAATTAATTGCAACTGCAATGATCCTATTGCCAAACAAGTTCACATTCTAAGGTGCCGGGCATTAGGCTTTCCACATATGATCTTCAGGGGGACACAATTCAATCCATTCGGGAGTGAATGCTATTAGGACTCATTCTGGAGTGAATGAGATGTCCTAAAATTAGACTGTGTTGACAGTTGCACAATTCTGGGGAGATAATAAAGACCACTGAACTATATACTTTACATGAGGAAGCTTATGATATGTGAATCATATTTCAATAAAGCTGCTACCAATTATTTTCATTAGTGCCCTGGGGTGCTTTTACTTCTGTTGAGTAATAAAACTTAAAAAGGACTTTAAAGAGTGCCAATTTCAATAGAAAGTATTGACATTTATTGGAAATTAACAACACATTTTTTGTTGTAATAAGAGCACTGCTAAACAAACCAGTTTGGAAATTGGATACGCGTGAATGTTGAATCTTGGAATAAATCATTTCTCCCCCCAGAATTTTCTGTGAGGCATAACCTGCAGTCATGATTTCTAAGAATTTATGATGCCATCTTAATTCTAAAAACATACCGTGAGCCAGGACAAAATATCAAGGCAGCTCAGTGGTTTAAACACAGGAGCATTAACTGTGTCAAAGGAAATCAACTCACAAATTCTGGATAGAATATGATAATATTATTAATTGTATACTGTTTATACAAGAACATAATGTTCATGAAAAACAGGGAGGGCTTTTTTTTTGTTTGCTTTTTCTGTTTGCTTTTTTTTTTTTTTTCCCAGACAGGACAAAAATATGTTCCCTCTTTACCCCCTGGCATCCACATCTGAGCTATGTGCTATTTTTGAAGAGCTCAATTCACTTCTCACATGTGTGGATTCCACTGGCTACTGACAAGTGGGTTCACAGACACTGTCCGGGGCTCTGGGATGGTGACACAAAGGAGGAAGGGCTACAGATGAGAAATCTGCAAGGCATTTTCCTGGCAAGAAACTTAGCTCCGCTCGTGGTCCTTTGTCCTCTCCGGTTTTAGTTCAAGTACCACCCTGGCCAGAAGCTGGTCATTGTGCATGACTATGGACCCTACGTGCATTCAGAAATACTTACTGAGTGCTCCCTGTGCCAGATCTCTGTGGGATGTAGACGTGAAAATGGAACGGGATGGTCAGGAAATCAGCTTCTTACGACACGTCCCCTCTGCAGTATCTTTGGCCTGTTTTCCCACTTAAGCCTTTATAGTCGTTCCCTTATCTTTTCCTGGTTCCAGGTGAGGAAAAAGAGGCTCAGAGAATTTAAGTAACTTGAGGTCAGACAGATCTTGAACACTGAATGTCTGAAGTCAAAGCTTGAACTGGTGGAGAAGGGATGAAAACAAGGCTGTCCCGGAGAGAGGAAGGGAAAACACCGGGTGTTTCAGGGAAGGGCTGCCTTAGCTCGGCAGCGTGACGGGTCGGTCAGGGAAGGTCAGCCCTGGGCGATGCTTGGGACTCCCTCAAGTCCTTCAGGAGTCCGGCAGCCGTAGGGTCTCTGTCAGGGGGACAGTTGGAGGCCAGAGAGCAAGGATTAGAGAGTGAGTGTATAGACCGCACCTTCTCAGTGCCATAGGGTGGGGCTCCCAGGTCTGCCCTACGCCTCGTCCGGGAGAGACTGGGGGGCTGGAGCAGGACTCGCCCCTCTCGCGGCCGAGTCCTGAAGGGGCCCAGCGTCGCGCTGCTGGCCAGCGAGGCGCAGGGCCCCGCGCGCCCACCTCGATGCCGGGGGGCTGAGAACTGTAGCAGGGCTGCGTGCCCGGGGGGGGGGGCAGGTCCGCTGGGGTGGCGTCCGGGGCAGACACGTGCAGACTCTGGGGCGGGGCGGAGGGACAGACAGACCACGGAATGCAGGGCGCTTGTGCGGACGGACAGTGTGGTTCTCGAAGGCGGGCTCAGGCGCTGTCCGAGGAGGAAGCGAGGGGGGTAGGCTTACGAGGGGCTTACAAGGGGCCTACGAGGAGCACCACCTCCAAGATTCAAGGAAAGGAAGAGCAGCTGAAATCACCAAGACACTGTGGGACGGACAGAAGGACACAGGGGCGTTTGTGACAAATCCTCTAACAAAATGAACTCCACTTATTATAACAGTAGAACATTTTGCAAATGAGAAAAAGGGTGGAAAGGAAGAAGTGAGAAAGGTGTATTTAAGGGTGACAGCCCCTGGCGGAAAGCGTACAAGGATGGGGTCCTTTGTGCTCCGTGCCCTTCTGCTGGTCCTGTGATTTTAGACAAGTCCTGTTCTCACTCAGCCTGGCTTTCTTATCAGTGAAGCCGGGAGAGGCTGCAGACGTTGCCACCAGCTCTGTGTGAGGCACTGGAGGGGGGTGGCTCAGGGCCACGGGTCTAGGAAGAGCTGCTTGGGGGAGGGGGCGTTCTGGAAACTTCCAAAGCTCAGTTTCCTCCTGTGCAAGGAGGGAGCCAGCTCCCTTTCCTCCTGGGAAATTGTCATCAAATGAGATGACACCATGCGTGTTAATGAGTACTCAGCTCACGTTAAATCCCTTTCCCTGGAGAGAACAGTAAATCCCGCAACTTTTCGGAGGAATGAACACTGCCGTGTGCTGCAATTAAAATCACGGTGAGAGATGTTTCCCACAATATTTACAGTAACTGAGTAAGATGAGGACACAGGTGTCTGATCTAAACCTGACGTGTTCGTCGGTCTGCCCTTGAGTGTGTTTGTTGATTGTCTTTCTGAATGAGCTGCCAGAGCTGGGAATGTTTGACACAGGCAGACAGGTCTTGTACTGCTGTTTGTTCAAACCATTAGTTAAGGTCTTGCCATAAATTTAACGACGGTGATCTTGAATATATGCTTCTTGTCAGCCTATGGAATCAATCATCTGAACACCGGTGAGTATGTTCAGGTAAGCTCATCCTCCTTGCAAATGCTTAGGGTTTTTATGCATCAGTGAAAAATGAGTCATGTGCTCAGATGTCTATGTGATGGACCCCTTCTTGGTTTCAGAACAGTGCAAACTTTTTAAAAAAACTAGCGAGTATTGGGGCGTCTCGATGGCTCAGTCATTTAAGTGTGGGCTCTTGATTTCAGCTCAGGTCATGACCTCAGGTCTGTGGGATCGAGCCCTGTGTTGGGCTCTGTGCTCATCGGGGAGTCTGCTTGAGACTCTTTCGCTCTCCCTCTGCCCCTTCCCTGGCTCTGTGTAATAAATAATAAATAAATAAGTCTTAAAAAAATAATAGCACATATTGAATTGGCCCTTAGGAACTTCCTCTAACCGCTCTCCAGTCTGTTCTGAAGTATTCTCCAGGGTTTCTTGGATGAGGGTCCTCCCCTTCCTGACTTTCCACTCCAGCTTTCTCTGCCCTTCGTGTCACTTTGTCACTTGGCATGAGAATTGGAGGACCAGGAGGAAGATGGGCTGCCAGCCCCCCCACCACGATGCTGGCGGTTCCTTTTCGAAGGTCCAGTGAAGACATGTTCTGTCATCCCCGTTAGATATCGCGAGTGTTTGGGAATTGCACCTGTAAGTGGTCATCTCTAAGCAGCCTGTGGCTTGTGTCACCTGCAGCTGTGGTCAGCACAGCCTACACATGGTCTGGAGTCGAACGGAGACCCATACGGGTACCCAGGCACCTGAGCCTCCTCGGTGGATGTGTCACAGGAAACTGGGTTCCCTCTTGGTGGGTGTGGAGCCAAAAGACACAATTGGCCAAAGAATAAGACAAGGAGGGGTTTTTCTTGCAACAAGTAAGGAGAACACCGGGGATCTTTCCCAAAACAGTGTGTCCGGGAACAAAATTGGGCAAGGTTGAAACTGAAGGGGCATCCATGTTCAGGAAGGCGTTCGCACAATAGGGACGACAGCGAGGAATTGGGGCAAAGGGCATCATCTGTTCTCGGGCTCGGGCGGGTCCAGTGTCTGAGGGCTCGGAGGGGCTCAGATTCTGCACAGGTGACTCAACACTGTGCGTCAGGTCAGGCCTCCCTTTTGAATCATCTCTGGGAGTTTTGTTGCTGATCTACTGTCCCTGATATGATCAGGCCTTGTAGAGGTTCATTCGCACACTCTTTCATAAGACCCCGGGACCTAAAATGACTTTTATGTCCAGAAAGCTATGTGCTTTTTTTTCTGGGAACCCCTTTCTTTTTATGCTTGCAAATTTCTTGTTTCCAGCCAGTTTATCTGCTTACAAATTCTGCCCCTAAATATAGGTGTTCTTCACTTGTTAGCGTCTTGTTCCTAAGGAAACGGGAACTTTGCGAATAAGCAGGAAGGACTGGTCTCTGAGCAACATCATGGGAGGCTGCTGCCATCTGCTGGCGGCGCTTCTCACTGCCGGCGCAGGTGCTGCTTGGGTGGATGGGAAACAGCCTCTTGAGAGGGGGCTGAGGAAGCACAGGTGCATGAGCTTGTCGTCTCATTGCTGCAGCTTTTCTTAGAAACCAAGATGCCAACAACGGTGAAGCATGCGTAGGTCTGGGGGTAGGACTGCTGGCTAGTTGGGAAAGTCTAAGCAAGAGCTTTAGTCATGTGACAAAGATTCTGCGTCCTTTTGAGTCATGTAGTCGGGAGCAAGACCTCATGACAAAAAGAATCTAAGGGTGCTGGCATCTTGGGGGTGGGTCAGGGATTTTCTGGAATGCATCATGAAGGATTTTGGGGGGTGATGGTAATGTTCTCTATCAAGACTGGAGTCTTGGGTTCAAGGTGTGAGCATTTATTAGGGCTCATCGATGGCATACTTAGGAATTGTGCATTTCATTGTATGTGAACTTTGCTTCCAAAGAACAGCATAGGATTGCAAACAAATATTGCATTCCAGCTAATGACATGTGGAAATGAACAGGTGTCTGCTTCTTTCAAATACACCAAGAAACAATAAGATGGATTGATGAATGGGTAAAGGAACAAAAGATGAGAGGGAGGTCATAAAGCAAGTACAGCAAAACATTAATTGCAAGAATCTGGATGGTGGGTATATGGTGTTCATTGTGACATGCTTCCAGCTTTCCTGTGTTTGAAAAGTTTTAAAATAAGATGTCAGAATAAAAATAATTCCATATGATTGATGGACACTCTAAGTGTGCCTATGTCGTCTGCTTTAGCACCATGCTATAAGGTAAGTATTGCTATTATTTTAAATACACATTAGGAAACTGGGTTCCAGAAGTCTAAGGAAGTTGAACAAGCATATGTAATTAATGAGCAAAAGAACACCCATCCATACCCACCTTGTCTGGATCTGACTTTGATGGTTTTTCCATTGTGCTGCTTTGTCTTCAACTGACTGAAACGCAAACCATCTTTTGAGAGTGGACGGGAGGTATAATGGGGCAACTCTGTCCTATGATTGGGAAGCCACTCTGAGTCCCTGACTCTGGTCAGGGGACTGTCTTCCTTGAGGAGAAGAGCTTGCCATCACACAGCAGCAGACTTTGGGGATTTCCAGAGTGCCAGCCGCTTTTACCCCATATTTAAACCTCCACCCTCCTTCAGAAGAGAAACAAACCAATCCCTGGCACTAGATTTTATCTCCAGCTTGCTGTGATCCACAACTCTAAGCTAATTCTCAGTGTCAAGGGGCACCTGGGTGGCTCAGTGAGTTAAGCCTCTGCCTTCGGCTCAGGTCATGATCTCAGGGTCCTGGGATAGAGCCCCGCATGGGGCTCTCTGCTCAGCGGGGAGCCTGCTTCCTCCTTTCTCTCTGTCTGCTTCTCTGCCTACTTGTGATCTCTCTCTCTGTCAAATAAATAAATAAAATCTTAAAATATAATAATTCTCAGTGTCAAGTATTTCAATATTAGTTTAAAATCCAATAAAGATCGAAGCATGTTCTGACTTCTTCCCACACACTTCTCGATATTCCCTCAAACTCCACGCCATGTGTTTTGACGTTCTGGAGAAACATGTGTGGCCTAGGATGTCCACGTTTGTGTCCAAGCTGTAGAGTCATTGGCTGAAGTAGTGTGCGACACGGGACCCGACTTTGCCTCGGTGACGCCTGTGGTTTGGCCAGGCACAAATGGCCTGTCATTGTCCCTTCTACACCGGGTTCACAAGCATCATCCTTTGGGCTCATCCGTGTTCTCTGCATCTTGGCTCTGAATTGGCCTGAGCCTGTATCCTCTCCTACCCCCATCTCCCATCTCGCCTTTGTCACCTTCTCGTCCTTGGATTCTTTCTCAACACCTGATCCTTGAAGCCTCTTCCTGCTTCCCTCCACGAATTCTGGGTTTAAAGGAGAGATTTCTGGAGCCTAGCGAATGCCTCTGGCCACTGGGTGTCACTGCGGGATCGCAGGATTCCCAGAATGGCGTTTCCCCCAAACTGAAAACATCGCCATTATGTTTTCAGAACGCGTTTCGCTTGGAAATACTTAATCACTTGTTCAACAAAAATATCGTCCCCTAAACCAGGAGGATTGCAAGTCTGAATGTATGAAGGGCGTTCTGGGGGTTGTGTGTGCGTCAGTGGTGGACAGCACTCACTGGGCTGTGGCTCTTCGCGCGGATGCCAGTGTTCCAACCCAACTTTAGAAAAGATTAGTCTTTACCTTTCTGTATTTTTCGGAATGGGTGAGCAGATTGAGACTTGAAGTGATTTACACCTCTCTCTCTTTCAGGCTTATTCTCATCGCTGATGCTGGACAGACTGAACTCTGGCGGCTAGAGATTTGAGCAGCCCCAAATAAAAGGAAATGATTCTAAGTGATAGGTATTAATAATCCTTTGCTAGTGATTTCCTTCAACGATTTATTATCGGATTTCTGCAAACTTGACTGTGCAGATGTTCTGCAGGGCCTGGGTGGGGTTACCCCAAAGGGAGCAGCGGGGCTGGATCCGAGAGAGGGAACAGCACTTGTTTTGGAAATGCAGAATTCTGAAAGAATCCACTTAAACAAAGATCCAAATACGCATAGCTTCAAATTGAATACAGAGCTTTTTACAGGGCCTATTTTATCTCTTTGGTTTCATTCTTTTCTCTTTACAGTGTAGTCTGAGAGAAATGCTCACATGCATTGAAAATAAGAGGATATCTTAATTATGTAGACTAAATCCTGAAAACCTTCTCCTCAAAAGCCAAAATCATTTGTCATCTAGACTTTGAATGTGGATTGACCTGAACGGATGTGGTCCAGGAAGTACATTTTGATAAAAATACACTTTCAGGTTAAAATCGGTAATTTTATAAAATGAGATGCAGGGACTTATGCAGAGACCAGAGGAAAAAATCCATTCCCTTCATCACTCTCATTTTCATATTTTTAGTTCAGAGATGGAGAGACTGTAATCAATAAATTTGTAATGAATCCATAAGAGAGGCAGGAGGTATGAATTATTTTGCATGAGAGAGCCCTCAGAAGAAACTCTCTCAAAATGTCAGCATCAGTCAGGTTTTTCATCTGACAGACTCTGCGAATCCTATCACCGTGTCTCTCCTCACACCACGGGAGCTCCGGTGTTTGCCGGAAAATGAGAACTGAGCATCCGTGGCCACTCCTTGTGGCCGCTCCTCGTGGCCGCCGTGGTTAGGCACTGTTGGCTCACAGTCCTGCTCTTCTGTCGGTGTTGTTTTTGGTGCCTAAGTTTTAACCTGTATTCTCTAGTTTCTTATAAACATTGCTGTAAGCTATGCCAAATCCTTTCTGAACTGAGGCGATGTGTGTAAGAGGAAATAAAGTATATGAGAACACAGGTGCACGGAGAGTCCTCAGTCCATGGGCATAATGCAGTTTCAAAAGCACTGGACATTTTGCAGTGCTTGGTTCTCAGGCAGAAGAGTGAAGTGGTGGATTTGACGCGTGGGAAGGAACTCTCTCTTCTGCAGCTACTGCAACAAAGCGTTTTCAATAGAGAGGAGAACAGAGCATGTGGTATTCTGTTTGTGTGCTGGGGTCACTGTTCCCCTCTGATGGGAGGTACCACTTTTCAAAACCTTGAAGCTGGGGGTGAGGGGGTGATGGCATGTCCCACCAGTGATGAACGTCACTGTGTGAGAGTCTACAGGGGGCGGGGGTGTGAGTGTGGCAGGCAACTCCATTGGCTTTTGTGGAGCTTAGATTTGTCCAGGAAAAGCCCATGGCCAGATAGGATGATGCCTTCCCTTACACAGCGTAGCACATCCTATCCTCATGACACCCAGGGAAGTGTCAGGCTCATGACAGGCCCCAAGAAGAGGAGTAACTTGAACAAATGCAGACAGGTATTCAGTGGTGGAATGAATTATGGTGGAGCATCAGCCTCAAGCTCTTCACTCTTCACCAGCGTCAGATGCTCCACAAACAAGGTGATGGGGAGACACTGGACGGAGATGTGCAAAAGAGCCTGGGCATGAACCTGAGCTCAGGTACCAGAACAGACAACAGAAGGGGAAGTTGAAAATATAGGCAGCGAAGTCTTAACTTGTTTACAGAGGGCTCTTATGCTATCACAGGGACAGAACACCTACTAAATTAAGACTAGATGTTAAATAAATTGAGAAGGGTTTTTGTAAGACCGTTGCAAGACATGTTAAAAAGAAAAAACACCCGAGTATACAGAATGGTGGAGAAGTAGACATCAGCCGACCCCACGGAACTTGAGACAAGATTGTGACTTGGGGTGCTTGTGTATGGACACTCCTCATTGGCCACTAAAACTGGTTAACACATACAGAATTCATGTACTTATTAGAAATGTTAAGTATAACTGATTGGATTTAAAATTGATTTTATCCATTCTCAGATAACCTCTTTCTCTTATTCTTTATTGAAGTAGCCAAATAAAGACCTGATCCAAGAAGATTTTATAGTAAAAATAAATGAAATCAATTTTATCCAATGCGCTGATTAATTTCATTTAGTCCAAATAGGAGATATTACACAGTGAGAAGTCTGAAGTTTCCTATTGTATGCCTATAATACCGAAATACTCAATGGCTATTGAATGAATGAATGAATGAATGAATGATCGGAAATGTTACATTGCAGGACCCCACAAAGAGATGCATTATCTAATTGACGGTTGCATGTAGGTTATGAAACCTGAGACAAACCAAAAACCCGGCCTGCACTGACAGAGTAAAAAAGTGGGGACCACAGAGAGCCCAATTTTTGCTGGAGAGATAAGACAAAGACCCTTAAGAGCAATTATCCATTGAAAGGAAGGGGTGAGCTCTTCATGGAAGGGCCGGAACACTGCGCTCCTGAGGGTGTCCCGTGGTATGTGTGCCCCTGCAAGCATGCTTTAGCAGAGCATATGGGTGCAAAGACAACGCTGAGATGGGGAGAGTGTTGGGAACACCAAGAGGCAGAACTTAAAGGTGGTGAGACTGGAGTTTAGCTATGTGAAATGGGCAATGATGGTAAGAATTATTGTCAGTGACTCGAAGGCCATGATCTATTTTGTGGATTGTCTATAGATTTATTGTGGAGCGTAATCTGATCTCTTAACACAGGTGCTTGCTCCAGCTGGCACCTCTGTTACGGCACTCCATATGGCACTCCATATGATGATGGCATCATCGTACCTGGCTATGGGCTTCCCCTGGACAAGTCTAAGCTCCACAAAAGCCAGTGAAGTTACATGCTACACTCAATGTGGCACCATTGGAAATACTGCAGAGAGATCAAGTCCTTGTCCTAGAAGATCCTACAGGAGAAGGCCAGATAGAACAGGTCTTGGCTCCACCACTTACTATTGACTGATCCTAGGGTTGGACCTCTACCAGCCTCTGATTCTTTGCTTGCAAAATGGGTTCTCAAAGAATCACTCCCATGTAACTTGCTTTGAGGAGTGAATTACCTTCTGGAATTTTCCTGGCTCAGTGGGATGCCTAAAGTCAGACATCACAAATCTGTGAAAAGGGCTGTAAATTAGATATTCAAAGGTTATGGAGCCCCGACCAAGAAAAGGTTAATTTTCTTGGGTGTGGAGAGAGATGGGGAGATTCAGAAAGCCTCAAATTGGGATAATAGTTGAACGGAACCCTGAAGGAAGACTAGAATGTTTCCTGGTGCAAAGAACCACAGTTTGCGCCTTAGATATCCGTGTTGTTGAGAGACTGTGTTCAAACCAGCCTGGGGGCTTCTGATTCAGTCAGTTTGGGGTGGGGTCCTAGAATTTGTATTTCCAGCAAATCTCCAAGTGATGCTGCTGTTGGGAGTCTGGGGAGGGCACATCTTACACAGTGAGGGGCTCTGTGCCTGGTTCTGGGCAGGCAGCCCTGCTTAAATGGAACTTAAACTCTGGGCTGAAATGAGGCTAGGTCTCATTTGACAACTTTATTCCTCACTGCTCACCCAGTTCCCCATGAGCTGGCACAAAGACTTCCCTGCAGTTGGTTGAGGGGGAACACACAACAGCCCGAGCCGAGAGCTCCCACAGAGCCCAGAAGTTGAAGTCAGGTACTTAGGGTGAAGACATGTCATGTCATGGGCTGACTGGACGCGCAGCCAGGCCAGGAGGGAACAGAGCTCTGCAGAGCCCCAGGTTGCTGTGGGATAATTCAGGGGTGTGGATAAGAATCGTTAATGTTGACAAGAGGGTAATTCATCAAATGGAAATGAAGGATCTGAGTACCAGAGGCCATTCCAGTGACATCTTGCCACTGGACTGGAGGGTCACGCTCTGAGACTGCTGGAGATTACAGAGCTCAAGTGTGTGGAGAACACAGGCCGTGAGGATTGCTCACCCAGGAGAAGGCCAGCGTTGAGGTGGCAAGAGGGCTTTGGTGGACCCAACACTGAGCTGGGGACTTTGCACATATTATTTCCTGGAATGTCCACAGCAGCCCCTGTGGGGTGTGTTGACATCCCCATTTTACAGATGGGAAACAGCCCAAAACAGATAATCTAACTTTCCACAACCACAGGGTAGCAGAAAAGAGCCTCCCCCCCAAAACCTGAGAAGCCAGGATCTTCCTGAAGGTCACATGCTCTGAACTTTGTACAGCTTCCTATTCCCAGCTTTCCCAGCCCAGTCAAGCCAATGGGGACTTATTCAGACTCATCCTTTATTTTCTGGAAAATGCACAGCCCAGTGCCTGAAGCATTTCTGGTATTCAGTAAATATTAGATTCTATTTTTAAAAAAGATTTTATTTATTCATTTGAGACAGAGAGAGATGGAGCATGAGCAGGGGGGAGAGGGAGATGGAGAAGCAGGCTCCCTGCTGAGCCAGGACCCCCCCCCCCAATGCGGGGCCCTATTGGGATCATGACCTGAGCCGAAGGCAGACGCTTAACCACCTGAGCCACCCAGGTGCCCCAGTAAATATTAGATTCTAAAGAAATTATACAAATACATTCAGGGGTTGTCAAGCTCCGTGTACTACTGTAGGATAAATACCCTTGCCTTAAATGGCTATACCTGTGGGAACAGGAGTCATTTTTGGGACTTTTGTCTTTTTCTTTTTTTCC
Source organism: Ailurus styani (assembly GCA_002007465.1). NCBI lineage: Eukaryota > Metazoa > Chordata > Mammalia > Carnivora > Ailuridae > Ailurus > Ailurus styani. The sequence continues at coordinate 632,621 of LNAC01000366.1, read as the reverse complement.
CTCATCTTCCATTTAATTTTTAAAAATTAACAAAGAAACAAGAGCCAGAAACAGATTAATAAATACAGAGAACAAACTGGAGCTTGCCAGAGGGAAGAGACTAGAGAGATGGGGAAAATAGGAGAAGAGGATTAAGAGTACAAACTTCCAGTTATAAATTAAATAAATCACAGAGATGAAAAGTACAGCACAGAAAATTTAGTCAATAATATTCTAATAACATTGTATGATATGGATATGTTCAGAACGTTCCATCCTAAAACAACAGAATACATAGTCTTTTCAAGGGCACATGGAACATTCCTCAGAATCATATTTTAGGCCACAAAACCAGTCTCAACAAATTCAAGACGACCGAAGTCATACCAGGCATCTTTTCTGACCACAACGCTATGAAACTTGAAGCTAACCACAAACAAAAGAAAATAAAAAAAATAAGAAACAAGTAAAAAAAAAATTTGTGGGAAGTCCACGAATACATGGAGGTTAAATGTTATGCTACTACACAATGATGGGGTAAACCGGGAAATCAAAGACAAAATCAAAATTACATGGAAACCAATGATAATGCAAACACAATGATTCAAAACCTCTGGGATGCAGCAAAAGTCATTCTAAGAGGGAAGTTTAGAGCAATACACACTTACCTCAAGAAGCAAGAAAAATGTTAAAAAATACCTAACCTTATACTAAAAGAGCAAGGGAAAAACAACAATAACAACAACAACAAATGAAGCCTAAATCCAGCAGAAGAAGGGAAATAATAAAGACTATAGCAGAAATAAATGATATAGAAACTAAAAAACAAACAAACAAACAAACAAAAAACAATAGAAGAGATCAATGAAACCAGGAGCTCGTTCTTTGGAAAGATCAACAAAACTGATACATCTCTAGACTGACTCATCAAAAGAGAGAGAGAGAGAGGGAGAATCCAAATAAATAAAAACACTAATGAAAGAGGAGAAATAACAACCAACACCACAGAAATACAAATGAAAGAATATTATGAAATCTATATGCCAAAAAATTACACAATCTGGAAGAAATGGATAAATTCCTGGAAACATACAACCTACCAGAACTGAAGCAGAAAGAAATAGAAAATTTGAATAGACTAATTTTCAGCAGTAAAATTGAGTCAGTAATTGAGAAACTTCCAAAAACGAAAGTCCAGGACCAGATGGTTTCACAGAGGAATTCTACCAAACATATAAAGAAGAGTTAACACTTATTCTTTCCAAGCTATTCCAAAAAATAAAGTGGAAAGAAGACTTTCAAATTCATTCTATGAAGTCACTATCACCCTGATACCAAAACCAGATAAACAGACCACAACAAAAAAGAACTACAGACCAGTATCTGTCACAAATATAGATGCAAAGCCCTCATCAAAATACTAGCAAACCATATTCAACATATTAAAAAAAATCATTCACCATGATCAAGTGGAATTTATTTCTAGGACTTAGGGATGGTACAATGTTTGCAAGACAATCAATGTGCTATATCACATCAACAAGAGAAAGGATGAGGACCATATGATCATTTGAATAGGTGCAGAAAAAACATTTGATAAAGTACAACATCCAAACATGACAAAAACCATCTGCATAGTAGATCTAGAAGTAACACATCTCAACATTATAAAGTCCACATATGACAAAACCGCAGCCAGCATCATACCGATGGTGAAATACTGAAAATTTTTCCTCGAAGTTAGAAACAAGGCAAGGATGTCCATTCTCACCACTTTCATTCCACGTAGTACTGAAAGTTCTAGCCACATCAAATAGACAATATACGCAGATACTAGACATCCAAATTGGTAAGGAAGAAGTAAAATTCTCATTATTTGCAGATGATATGATACTATACACAGTAAACCCTAAATACTCCACCAAAAAACTATCAGAACTGATAAATGAAAGTCACAGGATACAAAATCAATGCAGAGAAGTCTGTTGCATTCCGATACACTAATAATTAAGCAGCAGGAAGTGAAATTAAGAAAATGATCTCACTTGAAATTGAGCCCAAACAATAAAATTTCTAGGAATAAACTTAACCAAAGAGGTTAAAGACCGCTTTCAGAGATAAAACACTGATGAAAGAAATTCAAGATGATGCAAAGAAATAGAAAGACAGTCTATAATCATGCTTTGGAGAAAAAATACTGTTTAAAGGTCTATACTACCTGAAGCAATCTACAGATTTTAAGCAATCCCTGTCAAAATACCAAGAGCATTTTTCACAGAACTAGAACAAATAATCCTAAAATTTGTATGGAGCCACAGAAGACCTCAAATAGCCAAAGCAATGTTGGGAAAGGAAAACGGAACTGGAGGCATCAAAATTCCAGATTTCAAGTTATATGACAAAGTGGGAGTTATTAAAACAGTATGGCACTGGCGTAAAATAGACACACGGATTAATGGACTAGAACAGAAAACCCAGAAGTAAACCCATAATTATATGGTCAATAAATCTTCGGCAAAGGAGGAATGACTATCCAGTGGGAAAAAGACAGTATCTTTCAACAAATGGTGTTGGGAAGAACTAGACCACAGCATGCAGAGGAATGAAACTGGATCCCTTTCTTACACCAGACATAAAAAAAAATTAACTAAAAATGGATTAAAGACCTAAATGTGAGACTGAAATCATGAAAAGACCTAGAAGTGAGCATGGAATAATTTCTCTGAATTGGCCATAACAACATTTTTCTAGATATGTCTCCTGAGGCAAGGGAAAACAAAAGCAAAAATAAACTACTGGGATTCCATCCAAATAAAAGCTTCAGCACAGTGAAGGAAACAGTCAACAAAACTAAAAGGGAACCGATGGAATGGGAAAAGATATTTGCAAATGATATTACTGATAAACGGTTCATATTCAAAATATATAAAGAACTTATACAACTCAACACTCAAAAAACAAATAATCCAATTAAAAATAGAAGACATGAACAGACATTTCTCCATAGAAGACATCCAGATGGCCAACAGACACATGAAAAGATGCTCAACATCACTCATCATCAGGGAGATGCAAATCAAAACTACAGTGAGATGTCACCTCATACCTTTCAGAACAGCTAAAATCAATACAAGAAACAACACGTACTGATGAGGATGTGGAGAAAGGGGAATCCTGGTACACTCTTGGTAGATGCACACTGGTGAGTCACTGTGGAAAACAGTATGGAAGTTCCTGAAAAAGTTAAAAATAGAACTATCCTACAATCCAGCAAGTGTAAATACTAGGTATTTAATTCAAAGGGATACATACACTTCAATGTTTATTACAGCATTATCTACAATGGCCAAACTTTGGAAACAGTGCAAGTGTCCATCGATAGGTGAATAAATAAAGAAGGTGTGATATATAGATATATATTTATATATAATATAAATGTTTATATATAATATAAATATATATGACAGTATCTTTCCCTTTCCTGAGAACAGAAGGACCCACATTTCCATTTTGCACTGGCTATAAATTAGGTCCCAGGTCCCCCCTGCAGAAACTGGCTCATGACCTGGGTCTGCAGCAGGAGGAGGTTATGGAAGAAGGACCTGCTCCCTTCAAAAACACACACCACAGCCTTGGGTCAGTGCCAAGGCTGTATATGTATATGTATATGTATATGCATATATGTAACATGTATATGTATATATGTGTTATATATGTATATGTATACATATGTATATGTGTATATATATGTATATGTGTATATATATATGTAATATATATTATATATGTACACAATGCAATATTACTCAGCCATAAAGAACAAGGAAATCTTCCCATTTGCAATGATATGGATGGAGTTATAGAGTATAATGCTAAGTGAAATAAGTCAGTCAGAGAAAGACAAATACCATATGATTTCACTCATATGTGGAATTTAAGAAACAAAACAAACGAACAAAGGGAGAGAGAGAGAAGCAAACCGAGAAACAGACTCTTAACTCTAGAGAGCACACTGAGGGTCACCAGAGGGGAATGTGTGTGTGGAGGATGGGAGAAATAGGTGATGGGGATGAAGGAGTACACTTGTCCTGATTTAAAAAAAAAAAAAAGATAAAACAACACATTTTAAAGATTGTAGGCATTCTTCTTGCTTCCTAAAGTCAGGAAGAAATAAAAATTTAAAACCTAGATAAAGCCTCACCGTTACAACACAAAGCACTGTGTGGTGACAGAAGGTGACAGACTGTACCTTTGTGGCAAGCACTGGGTAATGCAGAGAGCGGTCCAATCACTACCCTGTACACCTGAAACTAATATTATATTGTATGTCAACTATACATCGATATTAACATTTCTTTAAAAAACGAATTAGTTAATACAGTAGTTGAATTGGGCTCTTCACCAATAGTGGTGCATCCCTCTCAACCACCCCATGGCGAAAGTCAAGATAGCCCGGGATGGTGTCTGCTTATGTTGGGCTCTGTAGACAGAGCTCAGGGTGGACACAAAGGAGAGAGAGCTAACTCAGGCCACAGGAGGGTGACATAGCAGGCCTCCAAGAGTTTCATACAGAACAAAGGTTTGCTATGTTTCACTTTGAAAGGTGTCCACATGAGCTGGCTTGGCACCTGGGTTCTGAAGGGAAGCACCTTCAGATACTTGCTGAATCCTACCTGAGGCAAAGCTCTTCCTGAGGCTCTTCCTGAGGCTTTTCAAGGGGTCCCTTGCTCTCTTTATTCTCTCTGTGTAGCATTCTGCTAATCAGAGTGAAGGAGGAAGCAGGGATGGAGGCCCACTGCCCAGGCTTGCCAGGACTTCTGAGTTTAGACTGAATAAAGCTTAGGCAGCCTGGGATTAGAACTGCCTTTAGAGAGACATAACTTTCCATCTAGAAGGACATACATTCCAGCTGGCAGCAGGCACTGACCCAAGACTGTGGTGTGTGTTTATGAAGGGAGCAGGTCCTTCTTCCATAACCTCCTCCTGCTGTAGACCCAGGTCACAAGCCAGTTTCTGCAGGGGGGACCTGGGACCTAATTTATAGCCAGTGCAAAATGGAAATGTGGGTCCTCCTATTCTCAGGAAGGGGAATGATGCTGTGAAAGGTACTGGATTACAATATTAAAGTACTCTACTGTACTATGGCATGGTATAAATGTAATATCTCCTCTGATCATGAGCATCTTCCTTCATGAGCACTGGCTTCCTGCATGAATGAAGGGGGCATAGTGAGCCCTTCCATTTAGTCAGAGCCATGCCCATTGGTCAGCTGGCAAACTTAACCCAAGTTTGGTCTCTTCTGAGTTTGAGTTGAAAAGATGAGTCTGTGGCTCCTGTCATCTGCTTGATATTGTCAGGTGGGATGTTCTTGTAAGTCAGGGCTGCCACGGTCCTGTCTTCTGGCTTTGGACCCTTTTATTTCCCTGGGAGTTCTGTGGCCTTTGAGTTTCTATAGCTGAATGACAGGGGAGTGCAACTGAGTTGACTGGAAGTTTGTGGTCCACCTGTGGGCTGAAGGTAGCTTGTCCTTGGCTATAGGAGCCAAACAAAACATAGGGAAAGTGAAAGCTCCTTCTTAGCATGGTTCTTTTGCCCCCAGGACCAAGGGCAGAGCCAACTCAGGAGCTCGAAAGCTGACTAAAATCCCAGTGACAGTGTGCCAGGTAATGCCAAAGGCTCAGCCTCACCAGGGAAGCCAACAACAGGGGCTCTCCAGCCCTCTCACAACTACAGGAGGGTGGCCGTCAGCCCCCTTCCCCAACATCTGACTATTAGACCAAAACGCCACCAACAGCAAAAACCAAACAGCATTATGGACGGGGACTGATGTAATACAGAGTTTTTACAGTTGAGAATTGATCTAATACGGAATTTGCAAACTGGTGGCCCCAAGAGGTTTGGTGTGCAGACGTGTTTGGTTTGGTCCACATGGTGAACTGAAAGGAATTGAAATAGTTGGTGGTATTTGCACATTTGGAGATTTTCCACATAGCAAAGAAACTTTTCTCTTAAAAAATCAGTGGATCTGATCAGAGTCTGCACAGGTGCATTGTATATACAAGAGCCCTGGACTTAGACCCTCTCGGCTTGTCTGAAGTCACGGCCGGCTGTCCTCAGCTGGGTCAGAGCTACAGGTTGACGTCGTGGCTGCCACCGGGTGAAGGGACCTTCCTCTCCCCTACTCAGCCCCGTCACTCCCGGGACTCTGTCCCTGTAGGCCAGGACCCCATCTCCCAGCTTCCTGCCAAATAAGATGTCAATGAGAATAACTGCTCTTTAAACTGGGGACCTAGGGTGCCTGGGTGGCTCAGTGGGTTAAAGCCTCTGCTTTCGGCTCAGGTCATGATCTCAGGGTCCTGGGATCGAGGCCCGCGTCGGGCTCCCTGCTCGGCGGGGAGCCTGCTTCCCCCTCTCTCTCTCTGCCTGCCTCTCTGCCTCCTTGTGATCTCTCTCCCTCTGTGAAATAAATAAATAAAATCTTTAAAAAAAATAAAAATAAACTGGGGACCTAATTCTTTCCACCACATCACAATCAATTTTTCTCTATGGTGCTGGAATATCACTTCAAGGAAATTCTGAAATGCGTACTAGAGCTGTGATGGATAAGGAAATAAAATTATATATAAATATAAATACTTACCTGGGTAGGCAAAAAACCAGAAATGTGTGTTCTAAAGGGCTGGTGAGAGATTGGATTCCAGCTAAAGGACCATTTGTTTCATTGTGTGTGTGTTTTTCCTTTGAAACCTCACAATTGCAGACATTAATATCTAGATGATGCCGTGCTGCTGGGGAGTTATTTGCCCTTGAATTAGACCAGCCCTTTTGCATGATGTCTCTACCATCTGTAAAACAGGCTGGAGTCACCCAGTCCTTCCTTTTTTGGGCTGACACACCAGCCCACGTGGGTGAGCACTGTTAGTCCCTGAGAAGGCGGCAGGGGACACATGCAACAGCACAGGAACCAGAATGTTCTGGAAATCTGAGGCTACTGTTTCCTTGGCAATCGAATGACCCTTTTAACCAAGGGGATCTTTTCATTCAGTACAGATACATGTTTTTTTTAAATGTTTTGTGGGGGGCTCTCAGTGCCCCCCTCAGAATAGCTGTAGTCTGCACGCATGAGTGCCTGACTTTATGGTTTCTATTGCAAAACATTTGAGAAAGAAAAAAGAATGCAGAATGAATGGGTGGCTATGAAGACAGAAGCAGGATTAAGCTGTCTTTCCATAGGTCAAATATTTGCTGTTCTTTTTTTCTGTCTGTTTCCTCTGTTGGCACCCACTGGAGATGTGCCTGGGGAGAGTTTATATTCACTGCCACTGATGCCACTTTTTTGTTGGTAAGATCTTTCCTGGCTGCTTTTTGTGTCTTTAGGGCAAAAATACTTACAGGATCAGGGAGAGACATGTGCACTGTTCCATCTCTTCTGGAGGGGTCAGCAGGCTCTGAACTACCCAGACACCCTCCCCATTCCCCCTGCAGTTGATGGTTCCATGGGCTGTGAGGATCTTCACGCCTCTCCTCTCGTCAACCCCTCAGCCCTCCCGCTCCTCACTCAATGCCCTTAACTCACTGAGAAAATGGAATCAACTAGAAGGCATGCACTTCATTTCTATAGCATCAGGTTCATTCCCCCTGCCTCTGGCCCCTCTTCTCTGGACTACAGTGAGCACTGGGGGCCCTCCCCGTGCCTGGATGTACAAGAGGAAGTGGACTCTGCTGATCCCCCACGTTTTTGCTCCTGGGTCAACACAAATTCCGGCTTTCATATGGANGCCCCTCTTCTCTGGACTACAGTGAGCACTGGGGGCCCTCCCCGTGCCTGGATGTACAAGAGAGAAGTGGACTCTGCTGATCCCCCACGTTCTTGCTCCTGGGTCAACACAAATTCCGGCTTTCATATGGATGCAGGTGAGTTGTAAACTCACCTGGCTTGTCTGCAATTCCTAGGAAACACTTGCCTGGATTTTCCTGAACTCCCATTCTCTCTTGACTCCACTGTACTCCTGCCTTGTCCCAGTCACCCTATTGCCAAGGCTACCAGCACCCCCAAATCCACGAGTCATTCATGGTCTCCCTCAAACGCTCAGGACCGCTCATTCTCCTGGCTTGGCTTCCAGGGAGCTTTCTACTTCAGTCAGAATGCCCATCTCAGACTCTAGAATGTTCTGTCTGTTCCCAGCACTCCTTCAATGCTGAGCAGGCTGCACATCTTGTGCCTTCTCCTCACTTCTCTTCTTACCCCTCAACCACTCCCACATCACCTTCTCCAGACTCAGCCCCCTTCCTTCCTCACCAGCCCTCCATGTACCACTCCTAGCCCCGACTTCTCTCCTGAATGCCACCTTGTTAAAACCAATCAACAGGGCCCACGTGGAGTCCCTTATGCTAAGCCCCATGTCACCAAACCCAGACTTACAGTTTGGGCTCTCCCAGAAATCGGTCTCCAACCAAGCGATCAGGAACGCCCTGAGCACACTGTTAGGTCACCTGCCTCCACGCACACACACGTCCGTGCACGTCTCCCTGTTAGACTGTTTCTGTGTGTGCAGAGTATCCCGCGAGCAGCTCTCCTGCACACCCAGTGCAGTGCCAGCCACCCAGGGCACCCTCCCTGTGGGGAAGCGGCAGTCCCGTTGCTATCCTGGGCTTTGTTCCACCCTAGGACACTGGATCTGTCCCCCGGGGCACACAGGCTCAGGTCGGGTTCATCAGGAGAATTGCCTCTTTCACAACTGAAGGTGTTATACCTAGAAGTTTCTATATGTACTTCACCAAACATGGAGTTCTCCGAAACAATCCTTTTAGTTTAGCTAGAAACTAAGGACTGTGAATGAACAAAGTTTATCCGATCTCTGTAGAGAGCAACAGGGATGGGGATCTGTTTGGGGCAGCTTGGACCACATGTCGTGTCTAGGACTACAGTAGTATTGCATTCATCCAAACTGAATGCACCAGTACTGAGAACCACATCAGGTGGCTGGTGTCCCCTGCAAGGGGGAAGAAGATAGAGCCCCTTTGAGAGTGCAGTTGTGTCTACCAACCAGACCCAGGTGCAGAAATCAGTAACTACAAAACGTAGGAGGTTCTAGTGTCAAGTCTGAAGCTATGTGGGATCCCAGAAGGGCCTCAAGAAAAGACTCAGGTCTACACTGGCCCTACAGAGGGAACACCTTAACCAAGGATCAGCCAAGGACCTAGAGAGGGCAAACATCAGCCAAGGATCGACCAAGCCAGCGATGAAGAGTGGAGGATGTGGTAGGAAGCCAGTGGGAGTGAGGTCTGGAGGAGCTTAGACCATCTGAATCCTATTGAAGATGATGTCAGCTTCACCTGAGAATCAGTGATGCTTGCTGTCATGAATGGGGATGCCCAGGAAGGCAACAGGTAAGCCGTCGGTGGAAACATTCCTTCTGCTGGGATGGGAGGCCTTTGTCCTGTGGACAAGACGACTGGTGCCTTATTTGGTAGGTACCTTTTTAAGATCACAGGCATAAAGGTGGAGGTGGGATGCATGTTTGGTTTGAAATTTTGTCTCCCATTCTGATAATAGAAATAACACGGATTAAGATATTGGCACATTTGGAGCAGTTTTTTGATTCTGGAGATAGGACTTTATGGTTCCTTCTGGTTTCTTAACAATGTCCTTCCTCTCAGGTAACACTGAGTGATAATGCTAGGTCTCCCTGGTAGGGCTATTTAAGAAGTTTTCTCCCTTAGAATTTGTTAAATCTGGGCGCCTGGGTGGCTCAGTGGGTTAAAGCCTCTGCTTTCGGCTCAGGTCATGATCTCAGGGTCCTGGGATCGAGGCCCGCATCGGGCTCCCAGCNCTACTTGTGACCTCTCTCTCTCTGTCAAGTAAATAAAAAAAATCTTTAAAAAAAAAAAAAGAATTTTATAAATCTATCCCCCCCCACCCCCCCGCCAAAAAACCAGCTTAGTCATAGGCCTGCAGAAAAGCATATTAACTACAGAAAGAAGGTAATGGGGGCTCCCAGCTGGGGCTTCGGGCTCCCTCATACTGTCATCTCATATGCCGAAATTAGTCCAAAAGGCAGGAGGTGAGGGTGGCTGGCCCATGAGGGAGGAAAGAGCCTCCCTGTTCAGATGGAGCTTTGTTTTAAGGATCAGGGAAGGTGACTCTGAGCACAGAACCTACCCCTCCCCAGCTCCACATGCACATGCCTGAGCCTGGAGCAGATAAGCGAGGATGGAAACCATGGTGAAGAGATGTTTTTGTAACACCTGCAAGAGAGGTAACAAGGCGATGCTGCATGAGGACCCATCTGCGAGGTGTCTCAGTCAGCTCAGGCTGCTGTAATGGGCCACCAGTCGTGGGATGTGAGCAACAGACACACTCCTTATGGTTCTGGAGGCCAGAAGTTCAAGATCAAGGTCTCTGAGGCTCTGCTTCCTGGTTCACAGATGCCATCTCTGTGATATGTCCTCACATAGCAGGGGAAGGGCTCCGGTCCCTTCCTCTCCCTTCAAGGCCACTAATTCCAGCCTGGGGACCCCACCTTTTTTATCTAATCTAAATCTCATCACTTCCCAAGATCCCCACCTCCCATTGCCGTCCCACTGTGGCTAGGGCTCCGATATATCATTTTGGGGTTCATGCCGCTCATAATAAAGAGTGTGGGCTGCATGAAGCTCCCTTCCTTCTCCTCAGGCCACTATTAGAAGATGAGCTACCCCAGGGGGCCTCAGCATCACGTCAGCTCTGGTGCTTCTGACTTCGAGCATGGGGCTGCCCCAGGCTTTCCATAAGCAGACGGGCAGAGAACATTCTCTCTAAGTTTCAGAGATGAGAGAAGAAAAATCCGGGCTGCCAGCACATGGACAATATGTCCTAGGGCCCCTTGAATGAGCTGTGAGAAATTTGAGAAGACAGAGGTTCTCACAGAGCTAGGGAAGTATAGGCCCTGGAATACAGGAATATCGAATGTGGAATAAAAACCTTGCTCACACACCTAGTCTGTAACATGGGTGCCCTTCATTTCTCTGGGACCTCAGGGAGCACCACAGCACTTGAGACTTATCTCTTGGTGTCATGAACCTGTGGAGCTTCTGTTGAAGTGTGTGTGTGTGTGTGTGTGTGTGTGTGTGTGTGTGTGTGCACATGGGTGCATGTGTGGAGAAGCTGGAATATCCGTGCTGAAAGGTGAGGAGGCCAGTTGGGGGCTGGTGGGAGCCACTTCCATGGCCATCACTACTTTACGCTATAGTCTGAGTCCTGCTGGCCAGTTGCCAGCCCTCCCAGAGGTAGTTTTGCTCTCAGCCTCCTCCTTCCCAACAGATTGGAAGGACCTACCTCCTTCACCCCTACTCTCCCTCTCAGAGAGAACTGCGCTTGTTTCATGGTCTCTGTGTCCCACTCTGTGTGTTGGGTCAGGGTGGAAGAAGGTGTGTCACTGAGCCCCTGGTCAGAGCAGCATGAGTGTCCTGGGGCCAACGTGACAAAGTACCATAGACTGGGGACCTAAATAACAGACTTAAATTTCCTCAAAGTCCTGGAAGCTGAGGTCTGAGATCCAGATGTTGGTAGAGTTGGTTCCTCCTGAGTCCGCTCTCCTTGCTGTGTAGACAGCCATATTCTCCCAGTGGTCTTCTCTCTGTGCATGTTGTCCTAAGCTCCTCTTCCTAGAAGGACCCCAGTCATATTGGACAACAGCAAAGACTTGCTGCAAAGACCTTGGTTTAACTTAACTCTTTACGGCCCTATGTTCACAGTTAACGCTCTAAGGAACAGGGAGTCGGATGCCAATGTATGAACTTGGGGGGGCGCCATGGAGCCCCCAGTGGTGCTGGACTCTGTAGAGTGATGTGGGTCCACTAGAAAAACTCCCAAGTCTTGAGGAGGGCATGGAGAATATTCCCATGGGAGGAGCTGTACTGAAGCATCAGAGGCCGGAAGGTGAAGTCAGAGCTGAGCATGTGTCCCCTGCTTCTGAAAAGCTTTGACTGAGATGTGGAATAGGAGAATCACCTTTGTCACAATAGAACAAAGCAGGATTTAGTAGAAGTTAAAAATCTGCTGCTGGGCATGAGGAAATCTTCCTGGAAACTACCCCCTCCCCCTCAGCAGTTGTGACATGTGTTGAATGATGCCAAGTAAAATTAAGATAGAACAGGGGATGGATAGTCCTTTTAGGAGGGAAAAACCAGTTGTCATGTACTAGGCTCTCTACTCTATGCATCAGGCTTTGTGTATATTAGTTTGATGGCCCTTCACGTCAACCCTATGAGGAAAGCCTTGATATGGCCCCCATGCCTCTGAGGAACTGAGTGCCGGGCATGAGAGACACTTGCCCCAAGTCCTGAGCCCCAAGTGGGGGCTGCCAGCTGGGGAAGTACTCACATACAAACCTGCTCCTCACAGGCCAAGTCCTAGAGCTGGTGAAGGGCCCAGAGCCTGTGGAGGTTCTCCCGGAATGGGAGTATGAGGACAGGTTTTCTGGGAGCAGAAGTTCTCACAGGGTAGTGATTCTGAACCTCCTGGAGGACATTAGAACACACATTTCTGGGCCCAGCACCCAGAGTTCCTGACCCAGTAAGTCTGGGATGAAGCCACAGAGTTGCTGTTTCTCGCAGGTTGTGGTCTGGGGCCTGCCCTTTGAGAACCATCCCCTTGGAGGAGAAGAATAAGAGTGATGGACGCATGAGTCGTTCGATGCCCAGAGTGGAGAAATGAGACTGCAGTTTCTGTTCAAGAGGACGGAGAGAAAAATTATGTGGAAATTTAACATAGTGATTCATTCAAATCCAGGTGTATTCACCTAAATATGCCTCTAGCTGGGTATCTTTTGATTTTCTTTCTCATTTATCCTACTCTTTACAATTCCAAAGATCGCATGTCTCTTAACCAGACCAGAGGCCACGTCTTGGGTAGAATCCTGGTTCAAGGACGTTTGAGAATGAATGTGACAGGCAGTGCTGGCAGCCCGAGGACATGCATCATCTACTGGTCTCTCTCTGAAACGGGAAACCAACATTGGGGTCAGTTCCAGCTGCTGTTCTTCTCCGTAGAGGCCTAGAACCTGCATGCATGGTCTTCCAGCGGCCCCACCCTCCATCCCACTCCACCTAGAAACACAGGGGCTCTCTGATTTCCTCTGTGCTTATTTTAAGCCCTGACTGGCGACAGACCCTTTCTAAAGTGCTCTCCCAGGAGCCAGAATTGATGTTCACACCGCTGTCTGGGTCCATTAGCACTCAGGCCCCAGTCCTCCTGCTGGGGATTAAATCAGATCATGGAATTCAGTGGTTCTGGCACAGAGGCTTTCAGCGAAAAGTGTCTTTAGTTAACCAGGTTCTTCCTTAAAGGTCAGTCAATAAAACTTTTCAGTTTAGTGCTCCAGCTGCAATGTTTGCCCTCCTTTCTGTATCTTTATTCATGTCCTTGCCTTGGCTAGGCTGGTCCTGGGACACTTAGCCTTACGACATTTCCTACCAGCAGAGAAGAGGACTCTATTGGTACCACCATCGTCACTGGCTTATTGAAGTACCTCCTTGAAGAACTCTTAACTTATCAGGAGACTATTTTAAAAGGAGAACTGGCTTTGGAAGAGATCATGAGTATTTATACCATAGCCATTAGAACAAAGGACTTGAGAGATATTATAATAAAGAATTCCTTCCCTCAGGAGGGAAGGAAGTAAAAAAGTACATTTGAAAGGACAGCCTGAGCAAGGGGCCTCCAGCAGAAATCCTGCTAGACTGCAGTGGCCACTTAACCCTTCCCTCCTCGGCAGTTTGTGTAAAGGCAGAGCCATAAAGCAGGTGGCAACTCTCGTGCTTTATTACAAGAAGCCGTAAGGGCAATTGGGTGGCTCAATCAGTTAGGCATATGACTCTTGATTTCAGCTCAGGTTATAGTCTCAGGTTCTGGAAGGAGATTGGACTGCATCGGGCTCTGTGCTCAGCAGGGAATCTGAGAATTCTATCCCTCTCTCTCTGCCCCTCTGATCCCCCCACCTCTGCCTATAAAGGTGTGCTCACTCTCCCCTCCCCCCAAATGGAAGCTGTAAAGGATGTAATGGATTGTCAGAAGAGTCACTATTTTCTCGGCTTCAGCTCAGAAGAGTTTTTCTTTTTTTAAGACTAGATAAGCCACACTGAGCACTCAGCCACAGAATAATCAATATTTTAACAGAAATGTAAGAAAAAATACTCAAGGCTTTTTTCCATATAGCTCTTTGCCTTAAAAAGAATCAAGCAGAGGACTTTAGTTTTCTGGTCTGGCATGCAAGGAGCTTAAGAGTCACCGCTCCATGCTAACAAGTAAAAAGCTGAACAAACTGAAAATCCAACAACTCCTCTTAGGTCTGCCAGAGAAGAGAGGTTGCGGGGAAAATGGCTAACCCCCGAACTGGAGAGACAGACAGGCTGAGACAGGGAATCATAACTCACCAGAGCAGAAACGCTCGTAGAATCCAGGCCAGGGCAGGCGGACCTGAACCGTGACAAGTGACTTGCTGGCGGCTCAGTGTGGACAAGTCTGAAAGTTAAAAATTCCAGGGCATGGAGCTACCCTACGACCCAGCAATCGCACTACTGGGTATTTATCCTAAAGACACAAAGGTAGTGTTCCTCAGAGGCACGTGCACCCGAATGTTTATAGCAGCAATGTCCACAATAGCCAAACTATGGAAAGAACCTAGATGTCCATCAACAGATGAATGGATAAAGAAGATGTGGTATATATATACAATGGAATATTATGCAGCTATCAAAAGAAACGAAATCTTGCCATTCGCAACGACATGGATGGAACTGGAGGGTATTATGCTGAGCGAAATAAGTCAATCAGAGAAAGACAATTATCATATGATCTCTCTGATATGAGGAACTTGAGGGGCAGGGTGGGGGGTTGTGGGGGGTAGGGAGGGAAAAATAATGAAACAAGATGGGATGGGGAAGGAGACAAACCATAAGAGACTTCTAATCTCATAAAACAAACTGAGGGTTACTGGGGGGTGGGAGGGTAGGGATAGGGTGGATGGGTTATGGACATTGGGGAGGGTTTGTGCTTTGGTGAATGCTGTGAAAGATGTAAGCCTGATGATTCACAGACCTGTACCCCTTGGGCAAATAATAAAAAAAAAATTAAAAAAAAAATTCCAGGGGGACCCGGTCACAGGAGAGGTTTCCACAATTTTGTGAATTTCACTTCCAGGAGCTCTACCAGGTCCTCACCGTGATTTTTACAGAAAAATCCCTTTGTGTTTCTAGCAGTGGGCAGGATAAAGGGACAGTTTTGAAATATGTCAGAGTATTTTGTTCTTTTAAAAAAGGCTTGTTCTTAGGTGAAATGATCTTATCAGAACTTAACCTACTGGAGTTTATCAGAGCCTAGCCTACTTGGGGATAGGGGAATACCTAATTCCAGGCCCTTGTAGCCATCCTGTTCTACCTGAAGGGAGGAAACAAAAAGCGAGAAGCTCTGGGGAAGTTCACAGTTGAGGGGCTCAGGCTCACCGGAAGACTGAGACCTAATCACCGACTGCAGGGTGTTTACCTCCTCCCCACACCTTGAGACCAGATTACTAAAGGTCTACTTACTGGATTTCTTTTTTTTAATGACAAAATCGTGTCCACCTTTCAACAAATAAGTGTGAGGCAAACATATGTTTGAAGGGATAAAAACAAGCATCAGAACCAGAGACAGTAATGGCAGGAATGTTGGAATGATCAGATCAGGAATGTGCAAATACTGTGATTAGTACACTAATCATATAATAATTTAATGTAAAAAGTACACAACATACAAAAGTAAGTGAGCAATGTAAGCAGAGAGATGGAAACTTTAAGAAAGAATTAAAGAGAAATGTCAGAGATTAAAGAAAACGAAAAACAACAACAAAAACCCCACTGTAATAGGGCGCCTGGGTGGCTCAGTGGGTTAAAGCCTCTGCTTTCGGCTCAGGTCATGATCTCAGGGTTCTGGGATCGAGGCCCGCATCGGGCTCTCTGCTCAGCGAGGAGCCTGCTTCCTCCTCTCTCTCTGCCTGCCTCTCTGCCTCCTTGTGATCTCTCTCCCTCTGTGAAATAAATAAATAAAATCTTAAAAAAAAACCCACTGTAATAGAAATGAAGAATGTCTTTGGCTAGTCAGTAAACTGGACATGGTTAATGAAAGAATCTCTGAGCTTGAAGCTATAACAATAGAAACTTTCCAAACTAAAAACAGGGCAAAAAACTAATAAAAAATAAATAAATAGGTAAAGAAATCAGAGTAGATGAAAGAACTGTGGAATGGTTAGAAAAGCTGTAACATAAGTATAATGGGAATGTCAAGAGGAGGAGAAAGGGAAACAGAAGCATTATTTGAAGCAATAATGATTGAGAATTTCCCCAAATTAATGTTAGACACCAAACCACAGATCCAGGAAGCTCAAGAAACACCAAGCAGGATAAAAGCCCTTCCCAACCTCCCATAAAACAAATGTATTTAGGCATATCATATTCAAGCTTCAAAAAAATCAATTATAAAGGAAAAACTTGAAAGAAGCTCGAGGCAAAATACATCTTACTTCTTCTAGAGGAGAAAAACAGGAATTATAGTTTGTGTCTCCTCAGAAATTAAGCAAGCAAAGAGAGTGGAATGAAATTTTTAAAGTGCCAGGAGAAAAACAGTCACTGGCCTTGTTAAATTATCTTTCAAATCTTAAGGAGAATTAAATAATTTCTCCGACACACAAAAATCAAGGGGATTTGTTGGCAGTAGACCTGTCTTACGAGAAATGTTAAAAGAAGTTCTTTTAGAAAGAAGGAAAATGATATAGGTCGGAAACTTAGGGCCACATGAAGAAAGGAAAAATCATCAAAAATCATGTATTGGGGCACATGGGTGCCTCAGTCTGTTAAGCGTCTGCCTTTGGCTTGGGTCATGATGGGTCCTGGGATTGAGCCCTCCATCAGGCTCCCTGCTAACCCTCTCCTGCTCCCCCTGCTTGTGCTGTCTCTGTTTCTCTGTCAAATAAATTCAAAAAAATCTCCAAAAAATCATGGATTGGTGAAAGTAAGAGAAAAACATTTAATTTTCCTTTTTTTTAAATGTTCAGCTAGCCAGCATATAGCACATCATAAATTTTTGTTTTTGTGTTCAACGATTCACTAGCTGTGTATAACACCCAGTGCTCTCTCATCCCCACACATCCCCTCCTTAATACCCATCCCCCACCCCTCCTTTCTGTAACCCTCAGCTTGTTTCATGGTTTGTCTCCCTCTCCATTTATTTTTCTTATTCTTAGTTGATATAACATACAACAGGGTGTTCAAAAAAATGACAGCAATAATGTATTCAATTATGTAGGTGTACACGTGGATGTGTGTGTGTGTACATTAGGAATATTGTGTTGTAAATAAAGTCACTGTATACATAACTCAGTTTAGAGGTATTCAAAGGTGTATTTGAATTAGTTGTAATGTATATTGCAAACTGTAGGGCGACCACTACAAAAAGTGAAAAAAAAAAAGAAATATGATTAATATGCCTTTAAAAGAGGTGAGAAAACAGAATTATAAAAACTTTTCAACTAAAACTGAAAAAGGCAGAAAAAGAGTGGAAAACAAAGATAGGAACGAGTAACAAGGTCAGCAAATAGAAAACACTGACAAATATGGTAGATTTAAATTCAAGTATAACAATAATTATTTTAAATATCGATGGTGAAATACAACAATTAAAAGACAGAGATTGTTAGGGGTGCTTGGGTGGCTCAGTTGATTAAGCATCTAACTCTTGGTTTTGGCTCAGGTCATGATTTCATGGTTGTGAGATTGAGCCCTGCATTGGGTTCTGTGCTGGGCATGAAGCCTGCTTAAGACTCTTTCTCTCCTTCTCCCTCTGCCTCTCTCCCATTTCTCCCTCACTTAAAAAAAAAAAAANTCCCCCCCCCTTAAAAAAAAAAAAAAAAAAAAAAAAAAAAAAAAAGATTGTCAGAGTGAATCCAAAGGGAAAAAAAGAAAAAGACCCGAGTATATTTTGTCCACAAGAAATCCACTTTAAATATAAAGATACCTATAGATTAAAAGTAAAAGTAAAGGGTATGCAGAAAGGCATACCATGCCAGCACTAGGGAAAAGAAAGCAGAAGTAGCATATTAATTTCAGAGAGAATAGACATCAGAGAAATTTATCAGGGGTAAAGAGAAGCATTAAATAGTAATAAAGGGGTCAGCCCCCCTAGAAGACCTAATAACCTGTAATGTGCATATACCTAATGCAGACCATCAAAACATGTGAGTTAAAAACTAATAGAATTCAAGGAAAAATAGACACATTCTTCATTATATTATTAATACCCTTTTATCAACAGGCCAGATCCAGCAGGCAGAAAATCATAAGGACATAGTTGAACTCAAAAGTACCATCAGCTGTATATGATGGACATCTATAAACTACTTCACCCAACAACAGATTATACATTCTTGTCAAGCTCACATGGAACTTTCATCAGGATATATTACTTTCTGGGCCCAAAATGCATTTTAACAAAAGTAAAAAAAAAAAAATCAGACATCTGCTCTCACAGCAGCATGGATTAAACTACAAATTAAGAATAGAAAGGTACCTGGAAAATACTAAAATACTTCAAGATAAACAGAACATTTCTAAGTAACACATGGATCAAAAAAGAAATTTCAAGAGAAATTTAAAAATATTTTGAGCAAATTAAAATGGGAAATACAACTTATCAAAATTATTGGGATGCAGCAAAAGCAGTGCTCAGAGGGAAATTTATAGCATTGGCTGCATATATTAGAAAGAATGAATGAACTAAAATCAATAACCTAAGCTTCCACCATAGGAAACTAGAAAAAGAAGAGCAAATTAAACCAAAGTAAGCAGAAGAAAATAAATATTAAAAATCAGAGAAGAAATCAATGAAATTGAAAACAAGAGCACGATAGAGAAAATCAATGAAATGAAAAGCTGTTTATCTGAAAAAATCAATAATATTGATACTTATTAGAAAAATTAGAGAGGACTCAAATTATTATTGTCAATGAAATGAAAGAGGAAACTTCACATGGATCCCATGGATGTTTAAAAAAATAGGGGAGTAGAACGAAAGATTTTTATACTCTCAAATTTGACAATCTAGGTGAAAAGGACAAAGGCTCTGAAAGATACAATCAAACAAATTCACACCAGAAGAAATGGATTATCTGGGCTAAATCTATTAAAGAAATTGTACCAATAATTAAAAACTTTCCCAAACAAAAAGCCCTAAACAGATGGGTTCACTAATGAATTCTACCAAAAATTTAAGGAAAAAAACAATACAAGTTTTCTATGTTCTATTCCAAAGATGGAAACAGAAGAAATAATTTTTAATGCATTTATGAGGCCAGGATTACCCTAATACAAAAACTAGAGAAAGATGTTACAAGAAAACTAAAGACCAATATCTCTCATGAACACCAATGCAGAAATGCCCAATAAAATAGTAGCAAATTGAATCAAAGAATGCATAGAAAGAAATAAGTTCCAAGACTGAGTGTAATTTATCTCAGGCATGTAGGCAGTTTTGACATTTGAAAATCAACTAATTTAATCCATAAAATCAATGGGCTAAAGAAGAAAAACCACATGACATTAATAGATGCAAAAAAAAAAGCATTTGATAAAATACAACATTTACTCATGATCAAAATTCAGCAAACTAGGAATGAAGGAGAGCTTCCTTACCTTGATCAGTGGAACAGAACGGCAGGTGCAGAAATAGACCCACACAAATGGAGTGAACAGATCTTTAACAAAGAAGCAAAAGGAGCGTAATGGAATGAAGAAAGGCCCTTCAATAAATGGAACAACTAGACATCTGTGTGCAAAAGTATGAATCCAGACACAGACTGTATAGCCCTCACAAAAATTAGCTCAGAATAGATCATAGATCTAAGCATAGATCTCAAAACTATAAAACTTCTGGAAAATAAAAGGAGAAAACCTAGATGACCTTGTTTGGGTATGGTGATGACTTTTTAGGAAAGAAAGAAAGAATTCATTATAATAAAAAAAATTCTGCTTGTAAAATACAATGTAAAGAGAAACAGAAAACAAGCCACAGACTGGGAGAAAACATTTGTAAAAGATCCATGGAATATAAGACTTTTACCCAAAACATATACACAGTTCTTGAAATTTAACAATTAGATAATAAAGAGCCCAACATCATCAGGGAATTAAAAACAAACAAAAAACAAAAGAAAGAAAGAAAATTTACCACTATACTCCTATTAGAATGGCCAAAATCTAAAACACTGATAACAGAAAATGGTGGCAAGTATATGGATAGCAGGAACCCATTCATTGCTCATGGGCATGAGAAATGGTACAGCCATTTTGGAAGACAAGTTGACAGATTCTTATAAAACTAAACATACTCTTACCATATGATCCAGGAATCAAGTTCCTTGGTACTTACCCAAATGAATTGAATACTTATGTGTACCCAAAAACGTGCACATAAATTTCTATAGCAGCTTTATTAATAATTGCTGCAACTTGGAAGCAACTAAGATGTTCTTCAGTAGATGAGTCCATAAATCAATGGTTGCAATACAGACAATGGAATATTATTTAGCACTAAAAAGGAAGCTGCTGTCAAGCCATGAAAAGCCTTGGAAGAGAATCAACTGCATATTACTAAGTGAAAGAAGCCAATGTGAAAAGGCTACATACGGTGTGATTCTGGCTCTAGGACATTCTGGAAAAGGAAAATTATGGAGGCAGCAAAAAATCAGGGGTTGCTGGGAGTTATGGGGAAGGGAATGAATAGGCAGAGCACACGCAATTTTTAGGGCAGTGAAACTAGGCTGTGAGATACTATAATGGTAGACATGTCATTATTCATTTTTCCAAACCTATAGAATGTATAATGCAAGAGTGAACCCTAATGTAGGCTTCTGGGTTATGATGACCTGTCAGTGTAGGTTTAAGTGTTGCCACACTACTGGAGGATCTTGATAGTGGTGGAGGCCGTGCATATGCAGGGAAAGGGCCTATATGAGAACTCTCTGTACTTCACACTCAATTTCGCTGTGAATCTAAAACTGTTCCAAAAACACAAAGTTTATTAGTTAAATAAAAGAAGAGATTTTATGTTACCTATGTATGTTGCCTACATACATAGGAGTCTACTAGGATAATCACGTGTGCATGTGTGAGCGCGTTTGCACTTGGAAGAGAATGAGCCGGTGCATCTAGTGTTTACAGCTTTCTGTTGCCCTTGGTGACTAAGGCACAATATATGGAGGGTTTTCAGAGTGGAATGATTGGTTAGCTTGTCCTCTCCTCAGAATCAACTGTCTCTACGGGGCATTTTTCTTTTTTTTAAATAGAATTTAAGATTTGGCATTTATTTTTAAAGATTTTATTTATTTATTTGAGAGAGAGAGAGCACGCACATGAGAGAGAGAGAGAGAGAGAGAGAGAGAGAGAGAGAGAGAGAGAGAGAGAGCAAGAGTAGAGTGAGGGGCAGAGGGAGAAGCAGACTCCTGCTGATCAGGCAGTCTAATATGGGACTCTAACCCAGGATTATGGGATCATGACCTGAGTCAAAAGGCAGACGCTTAATAGAGTGAACTACCCAGGAGCTCAAGATTAATATTTGAAATGGAGCTTCTTGACTTGAACCTGGAAGGAATAAAAAGATAGATATGTGTATGCTTAATTTTTTTTTTAACCCTACAGGCATTACGCTGATGCATTGGGCCAGTAAGGCTGGCAGCCATTGACATGAACCATTTGGTACCCTCCAATTGGGTGTCAACTTTCCAGAGGTTGGTTAGGGTCTTATCTGAATCGCTGAATCGCATGTATCGTTGAAACTACTGTCCATGGGCTACCTGTATTTGCAGATATGCTGCTGTGGCTAACGGCACAGCTTAAGGCTGTGCCACAGACAGGTTAGCACTGAGGCAGTCATGTCTTGGGGGTGGTGGGGTGGTAGGGGGATGCCCTGTCTTCTTAGTTCCAAATTCTTCACCTTGGAGTTGTCTTGCCAGATTAAACACCAGCATGCCATGGCTCTGCTGATCCCTGTGTGTTTACACTTAGCTCCATGAGTATTTGGGACATACTTATACTAGCAAATTTTTCGCATATACTGAAATTAAAATTTATCCTGGCATCCTCCATTTTTATTCACTGAGTCTGACCTTTCTACCTTGGAGCCACTCTTACTGATTCTCTGGGAACCCCATGGACCACTTCCATTACTCTAGAATCTTAGATTTCAGGGAATTAATGGATCTTGTGAATTCTTTCTACAATTAATTTAGGCGCTGCCCTATTCATGGCAGCTGGCAATGACTGCCTTACACAGCAGCTCAGCTGGGTCCTCAGTAGATTGACCAACTAAATCAGAGGCAAGAGAGCACTTTCAATGAATTAATGTTCGCAGCATAAATTTATTTTTTTGTTATTTAATGGGGCCACGTATAAACACACAGTGATCACCAGAGCCACTCATGATGGTATCTGGGCAGGAGAAGGACTTAAAATAAATAACCAGATGACCCTTTGGTCTTCAGTGGGCAGATGACATGCGGAAGGGACCAAGCCTGGGACCAGGATGAGGTTGACCTCTCTGGAGGGAGAAGGTGAAGGCACTGGAGGTTCTGAGTTCTACTTCTCTGGCCTTCAGTGACTTGTGGCCACAGCGTGTGATCCTGCTTTCATGACCCTGTGATCACAGCGGGGCTCTCCAGCTTCCTCCCCCTGCAACCTGCAGTCTCTCCCGAGGCTCTTATGACATGCTTCACATCTGTCAGTTCAAGTCTCACCTTTCTCGTGGGATATTTGCAATTGTAATTCCACTGTGTCCCCTCCGCTAGACTGAGCTCATGCTCACTGCCTGAGTGATCCTGGCAGAAGTTTCCACTGTGTTTCTTGACATTTTTAATTGGTGTTATGAACACAGCTTTTGTCTATAACAGAGATGTTTGTCCAGACATGATTTTCTAGTTCCCAGCTAAATTTGCAGAAGGCTAAAACAGAGGTCTCCTTGTTAGATGGACTCAGCTTTCATGCAGGTATGAGGAGTGTCTGAGAGCCTAGGACGTGTAGGATCCAGGCTGCTTTTGCAAAAACTCACAATCCCTCTTCATTCAAGATTTCTAAGTCACTCCTGCCTTCATACAAAGAAATTGAGGGGAATTGTCAATCGTCTTCTTTCATAGCTATAGGAAGATGTGGATCTTCTCATACTTCAAATCTTGACATGACCTTGCTGTTTTACTGACTAAAGTTTATGGAAATTTCCTGCTGTGAGACCCAGAATGGCAGAGGAAGTCTGTTGCTCACATGTACATGGCAACCTATGATTAATATCATTTGTTCCAACTCTGAGTTAATACAGGCAAGAATAGGCCAATGCAGGGATCCTGGCACACATTTATTTCATGTGATGATGTGAAATTGTCTCCTAAACAGATGACCAGCTGTTTCAGATTATTCTGTGGAATTACAGTAATTTTGGTAATTAGCAAAAATATTCTGATTTTTTTTATTCTTGGCAAAACCTCTAAACGTCTGGTACCCTCTGACCTCACCGAGAAGCTCTTCCTCGCCTCTGCAGATAACCCAGAGGGGGATTAATTAAGTCGAATTAATGCAGTCGTTTCGGAAATGGCTCCTAGGATAGCTCACTATTGAGACTGTTGCAAGGACAGTACTGTTTTCCTTCCCGTTTCTCCATCAAAGTGGGAAGTTAAGTGTGTTGGAGGACACGTTCTCCCGGAGCTTCAGGAAGTACTGCTTTGGCAAGTGGGGGTGTGCTCTGGAATCCTCTCCCAGTTCTGGACTCGAGATCCAGCCACGGAGGTTTCCTGCACGCAGTCAGTCATTGTGGAACCCGGCCATTGAATTTAACCTCAGTTACAAAGAGATGTGTTATCAGACCTTTCATTCTCATCCCGACCTTTAGCCTCAATGAGCTCTTATTTCAAAAAATAAGACTCATCTTGCCTGTATTCCTTTGTTCACCACTTCAGGTGACCTTGGACAGTCTGTTTAACTCCCCAGAGACACAGTTTGCCCATCTGTACAATGGGAAGCTCCATGACTCCACATGCTAACTCACACACTTTGTGAATTTTAGAACATTGAGACAGCTGTGGCCATGGGAAGATCTGACCACTGTCTAGGGCAAGGATTAGAAGCAACTGTCCTTCCTTCATAGCTCTGTCTTTTCCTTGGTGATAGAGAACACATACAGCGATAGTAGTGAGAAAAAGCTATAATTTAAATTATTTGTATGCCAGAGAAGGCTGCAGCTATGGGTTTCTAAATTCAGATTTCTCAAGATGCATTGAAGCTAATGGATGTGAACCTTACAGCTACATCTCAATTTAAATTCAGTCACCAAGTGCCTAATTTCTAAAAGATTATTTGCACATTTCCAATAGAATGCTATTTGGAAAGGCAGGAGGCAGAAGTGAACATATTTCCTTTGAAGTAAAACCTCCTACTTGGGGTTGAAGGTGGTCTCATTTATTACCGCAATGGCTGACCATCCCCCATGTGCTGAGGGCATAGCAAGTCCAACAATTTTACTCCAGGGACTTCAATTTATAGGTTCATTTTTTCTAACTCATGGAAGTCATAAACTCACATATTCAGACGAGCACTTGATAGCAATTCTAGCACAGTCATTCAGAGTATTTACAGCATGGTGAATCCTGGAAGCTGCAGTTCCTATCCTCAGGCCAGGCACACCTGCCCTTTCCACTTGGATTTGTACCACATCCTTGCCAAAGGAAAAACTGAGTCATCTTGGTGGGGCAATGACCCAGTGTGGTATGTGGGTACACATTTTACATATATTGAAATGAGCTGCATTGCTTTAGAGAGTGACAGATTGAGAGTTGAAAGACATTTTTCAACAGTCATCTCCTAGGACAGAAATTATCTTCATTTCTATGAATTGGTTTCCCCAGATTGTTCAACTCAGGTCTTTGGCCCATAATTCATATAATAAATGGTAATTCTTGGTATTTTTTTGAAGTGCTGGGCATGTATTACAGGTAATTTTCATAAGACTTCCTAAGACTTCCCATTTTAGAGGTGGGTAAACTGAGATGAACATGCACCAAGTAAAATGACCAAAGTTTGAGTTAGTTCATCTTTTAGGAGGAATTCCAGGCCTGTGTGCACTCAGTCGCACGTCAGTCCAGGACCTCCCAGCAAGCAGCAGCACTGTGCTC
Organism: Ailurus styani; assembly: GCA_002007465.1. Classification (NCBI taxonomy): domain Eukaryota; kingdom Metazoa; phylum Chordata; class Mammalia; order Carnivora; family Ailuridae; genus Ailurus; species Ailurus styani. The sequence goes on along the minus strand of LNAC01000366.1, from coordinate 607,422 downwards.
CCCAGGCCTCCAGTACTGTAAGGAAGATGAACGGCATGAGAAGTTACTGACCTCGTTATGCTCAGAAGTAGCAGTGATGTCATAAACATCTAAAGTCACTCTAGAAGAGCTAACCTATACAGCAGTGTATACAGCAGCGACTCCTGCGGCCCAGGATTGTAACTCTTGGGTACAGCTGAGCAATTCCCTCATACCTTAACGATGCTCAGCTCATTCCTCTCATACTTTAACAATGCCTCCGTCATGAACAGCTGGGCACCTTTATGAGAAATGAGATGTCTAAGACTCAAAATGTGACCTTGCTTTTCACTGGGACTTTGTATGTCCTCGGAAATCTTAGCTGGTTGTCTTCTTGTGGGTCCTTGACATCTTGTGGTACATAGCAACTGCCCGTTAGCATTGGGAACACCTGACACACTGGGCATCCCATAAAGCTTCGTATGAAGACTACTCAGTAGACCAGACTTCTCATCACTCGCGTATAATGGACTCTTCTGAGGAGATTTCTGAAGAGTCTCTTCTATAAATGCATCTTAAGAATATCTGGCACATATTAAGATGACATCAGGCTCAAGTATATTACTGTGGACTTACTAGAACCCAATTGCAAACAAAAAAGGGAAGAGTATGTGCACTCTTCTTTCAGAAGCAAAATCAAAGGAGCCAGGAGACCCAAAGGCAATGATGTAGGCCAACAAGGAGGGCTCTCAACTGAGTAGGTCAAATGAGCACTCTGTCCATTAGGTCAGCTACCCCTAATTATGTGAATCCCTCACTTGAAATTTCCCATTATTTCCCACTGCCTGCATTGTCCTGCAGGAGTGTGAGTGGCCCTGTGCTGATTGGAAGATGCCATTCTTGAATCTGAGATCTGGGAGAGCCGAGCCCATTCCCAGAGCCAATCCTCAGTGGCTACTAACGGAGCCCAGCTCTACGTGCAAAAACTTCTGCTTATTACCAAGATGAGAATCCACTTTTGAAGCGTTCTCGCCCAAGGTCAGATCGACCTATGCAGTACTTTGGTGACTCATTCTGTAAGGAATGATGAACAACTCACTAGTTTGCTGAGTTTAAAAGCATGTTGCATAAGAAAAATTTTCTTTCACTTAGTTTTCTCATTTACCATGCTGAGGGGCCATTTGAAAAAAGCCTGTGTTTCCCGTTCCCCTTCCTCTGAGTCAGAAACTGACATTTTCCCATACCCTTCATGTGTGGTGCCAACAAAATGCAGCCACACAACTGTGACTTGGGGACCTGGGATATTCCCCCGGTTTTATTGTCCATTTCAGGTCCCTTCTAGTTTTACGTGTGGAGCATCTTTGTCCTTTGGTCAAGGGCCCTCTGGTCAATTTCTCTGTCTCCCAATTCAATCAACCTTCCACAAGGTGCAAGGCATATCTGAATAAAACTCATATCAAATAGTGATTTAAAAATCTTCATTATCTCATATCTGCTTAAGGAGTAAGTTCCTTAGAAAGTCATAAAAGTCCATCAAAGATGTGACCCACACGTACCTTTCCTATCTCATCTTGCTCAACTCTCATCATATACGCTGTGTCCTCTATAATGTTTTCAGAATACATCATTTTGGGAAGTTACTTGACACCCTCTTTGTGAAATGACCTTCCCTTCCATGTTCACCTGGCAAGATTCATTGTCCTCTTGACCCAGTTTGAATGCTGTCTTTGTCAACTCAGGCTACTATAACAAAACACCACAGACCTGATGGCTTAAAAAAAGAGAAATTTACTTCTCATAGTTCTGGAGGCTGGGAAGTCCACAATTAAGATACCATCAGATTTGGTGTCTGTGAGGACCTGATTCCTGGCTGTTACTCCATGACCTTGCTGTGTATTCATAACACCTTCTCTCAACATATGTCAAGAAAGAGAGAGGGGGGTGGGGAGAGATAGAGAGAGACAGGGTACTTCCTCTTCTTACAAGGGCACTAATCCCATCCCTCATGACCTCATCATGACCTCATCCAACCCTAATCACCTCCCAAAGTTTCCACCACCAAATACCATCACTTGAGGATTAGGGCTTCCACATAGGAATTTTGGGAGGACACATAGAGCCCACAAAGAATGTCATCTTCTTTGTGAGACTTTTCCTAACCACTTTGCTCCATAAAATGGAGATATTTATATATTCATCTGTATTATTCACTGCAGCACAAACCTCTTAAGATGCATCTTGATGCTTAACTCAGTGCTTGACATTCATAAAAATTTTTTAAAAATAATATAAAAATAAAATGGAAGTTGGATTTAAGAAGGTCCTGACTGGTCTTGAGTGATTCTAACTGGTCTTGACTTGTCCTGACTGGTCCTGACTGATCCTGACTGGTCTTGACTGGTACTGACTAGTCTTAACTGGTCCTGACTGGCCCTGACAGGCTCAGCCTGGACCCTGACTTCCAGATCAGAATAATCATTTTAGGGTAAGCAGGGGTCTTCCCATGTCATGTATTCTTCAAGGCTGTGATGTGATAGGAATCGCTAGTGGTGGCAGCAACTGTATGAGGATCTTATGACACTTTGTATCTTTTTCTACTCACCAGGTGTTTGGGACAGACTCCTTAGCGACCTCTTAAGATGGTGAAGCAACCACTTGTGTCTTTACTACAGGGTCCTTCCTGAAATGACTGAGAATTGAAGTCACTTGCATTCACGTAATTGAACTCTCAGGGCGTAGAACTAAAACCATCCTATGTCACCATCTGACTCAACTCTGTACTAGGATATTCTTGAAATTCCTGGAAAGATAAAGCTATAATCCAACCAATAATTCAATGGTTGCCTTAGGAATTTCCTGTAAATCAATTTCTAGGGGTGGATAGCTCTTCTCTCAAGAACTATTCTGCAAACGGTTCACTTATTACATAATAGTTTACTTATCAAGATGAATTGAAGGCGCTTCCTTCACTGTGCTCACCAATCCTAAATTGTCTCCCCACCTTATCCAAACAGCTCCCACATTAATGACCCACCCAAACCACTTGAGGCCAGCCCCCAAACATCTGGAAATATATCCTCTCCTGATCACTTCCATCTGAGACACGTTTAAGACTCTGTCAAGGTGGTGCTCTCCCACATCATAGAAGGACTAGTGACCTTGCCTTTCTTTGATGAAAGAACCACTCAACTTTTTTGGGGGTGGGGTGGGAGCAGCAGTGCATGTGGCTTTGACAAAGCCAATGTTATAGAGAGTGAAAATTTTGCTCAGGACACTGGAGTCTGGAGCTCTAAGCTCTGCTGTGGCCTTGCCTATGACCTTGGGCAAGTCATTTGCTCTCTTTGAACCTCAGTTTTATCACATGAATAATGAACGAGCATGGTGCTACCACTCTCCCTATGTACTTACATCTGTGTTGATCCTCTTGTTCTCAAGTTTTTTTCTGTAGAATAAAAGTCAGAGTCAAAACAGAGGGAAAGAACAGTTGTCTGTTAGCTGTTACTATTTTCATCTATATTGGATTTTGTCCAGTGGAAGTTTCTTACTATTCTTTGACATTTTGGGAGAACGAGGCAGTTCATTGAAGTGACATTTCCATGTAGATGAATAAAACTTACCCGACTTCAAACATCTATAAAAATATTAAGCATTTAAAATAATAACCTTCTTAAATTCTTTCATAATATCTTCCTAAAGATGTAGTTCTCTCCCTTCCAATGAATGGCAATTGGCTACTTTTTTTTTTAAAATTCCTGTGACATAGATTGTTGGATGAACCTAAGGAGACACAACTGATGTGAACGGAGACATGGAAATATTTTCTGCATTATTTGTAGTGATGAGACATTTGAAACATACTGAATTCCTGCATAGAGAGATTCATTCACTACATTCTGGGATTTGTAAAAGATAGAACCCACAGTGGTCCATGGAAGCTATGTGATAGAAGAAGAATAAAAACAGGAAAATGTTCAGTGTGCAGTAAGTACCCCCTCTTTTCAAAAAAGCATGACCCCGTTTTTTATAAAAATATGTACAATGGTTACTGTAAAGCTAGATATTATTAACTGTGGCTATCTCTGGGGGTGATTTGAATTCTGCTTTGTCCTTCTCTATACTTTCATATTTTCAACATAACAGTGCATTCCTATTATAACACTAACAAGCGAGAATGTTCAAGTGAAAAGCACCAGCTTGAAGTGTGACAAATCAACTAAGAAATATCTGAATCAGGCTGGCTTCCCATCCTGGTGCAATGAAAGTGAAGGTGACCTGAAAACACAGGGGTTAACAAGATGCTGGACACGGGTGGCAGCGGAAAGCAATGGTCTTGAGCCATGGCTGCAAAGGTGTCAGGTGTTCAGAGACATTTCGCTTAATTTTTGCTCTGGAGGTGTTTTCAGTAGGGCTGGAGTCCAGAAACAGGAATAGGCACGGGATATTTTTATATATTAGTGGATGAAAAATTTAAATTAAGGCTGGGACAATTTGGTCAAAGGGAGTGATGGCGTCTGGTGACAAGGGAGCGACTATGGCATCCCAGGGGCAGGACACTGAGCAAAACACTGTGTCCCTGGGATTACAGTTTGAGAACCACTTTTGTAACTAGTTGTTTTCTAAATTTTGAAGTTATCATGCCACGTGCTCCCCAGCAATTCTCCCTAAAATCTGTCTCATTTTTCACATTTATTTATTTTTATTTTTATTTTTTTTAAGATTTTATTTATTTATTTACAGAGGGAGAGAGATCACAAGGAGGCAGAGAGGCAGGCAGAGAGAGAGGGGGAAGCAGGCTCCCCACTGAGCAGGGAGCCCGATGCGGGCCTTGATCCCAGGACCCTGAGATCATGACCTGAGCCGAAAGCAGAGGCTTTAACCCACTGAGCCACCCAGGCGCCCCATTTTTCACATTTATACTCACGGACTCCTCTTGGTGTCTCTGAGTCCAGGGAATTTTTGGACAACTTATTTATTCATGCAGTTGTCTACCTGCTTGTCCAACTTTCTAAACTGACTCGTGTGATAAAGAAAAACCTAGAAACAGTTCCAAAGTGCCACCAGACCTGCCAAAATCTCACTGGGCCCAATGTTTGCAACGGGACCAGTCTTGTATTTATCACCATCAGCCTCTGCGCACCGCCATCTTCATGGCTGCTGGCCACGTTTGCAGGCTGTGAGAACAAACGTCTGCCTACCAAACATGCTGGGTTCCCTTCCAAACCACCTGCATTTTCTTCCTGAACCTCGTAAACTTTCTGAACAGGTGAACTTAAGAAAACTAAGATTTTGAGTGAAAATTATAACAAGCATTTAGAAATATGTTTATGGCCACTGAAATAAAATGACACTCCATCTTAATTGCTACTGGGAGTTTCTTAAGTACTTTACAGATTTTATCCTGTGGTCCTGGCAAGGACTCTGTGAGGCAGGGGCTGTTGTGTTCTGTGTCTCACATGCAGTGATGTGGGGGTGTGGACCAGGAAGTAATTCCCCCCAATTCACTGAGCTGGTAAATGGGTGGACCAGGATCTGAACCCAGATTGTGAACCATTGAAATCATGCTCCTGAACTTGAGCTTCCTGTTGTGCTACCAGAAAGGACACCAGTGATGACAAAAACACAATGCTAAAGAAGCAGTCTTGGGTGTGGGTGTGGCACCATTGACTTCCAGTTGCTAACCCTTGGTCACTGGAAGCATCGGGACTCCCACCCGCATTTCACACAATGTATTTGTGAGTTTCTTTGAGTTGTAAATAATGTGCAAGTTAACTGGATTTTTTTTTTGTATTTATTGCTCTATTTAAATGCACATACCTCTGAACTTGTAACTTCAAAAATGGAGGCTTCCTCCACCAAAGAAGCAGAGGGCCCTTCGTAGTAAAGGAAACACCTTGGGCAGGTTTTTTTTTTTAACCTCCTGGTATGTTTGGAAGGACTGACCCACACTTCTCCCCTAGTGCCTGGCATTCCATAATTTCCTGTTCAAGTACTTCACGGGTGGTATCCACCTAATCCTCCAAAAGACTTCCTAAAGTTGTTTTAGAGGCAAGGAATCTGAGTCACAGAGAGCTTATCCCACTCGACAGATCTAGTTTGTGGTTGCCGAACAATGTGTGGAGCCGTGGGCTTACCAGTTTCCTCCTGAAATAGCACCACAGGACGGGAAAACAATTTTTAAAAGGCACGTATCCACAAGGTCAGAAAGAACCAGTGACAAGGCACAGAAGTAAGCAGTCATGGATGAGAGCAAACCAATGCAGCAAGGCCTGCACAGGTTGGAACCTGAGTTAGCAACATGAAAAGCCCAGCAGAAGCAAATTCAAGGAGTTCAGGATTTGGAGGAAATGAACATTTACAAAACTGTGGACTGGAGGTGGGGGCTGAAATAATGATTTTTTTTTAAGGCTGTATAATAGGGATGTCTGGGTGGCTCTGTTGATTAAATCGCTGTCTTTGGCTCAGATCATGATCCCAGGGTCCTGGGACCGAGCCCCGCATTGGGCTCCCTGCTCAGCAGAGAGTCTGCTTCTCCCTCTCCCTCTACTGTTTCCCCTGCTTGTGCTCTTTGGCTCTCTCTCTGTGGGAAATAAATACATACAATCTTTTAAAAATGCAGTGTAATAGGTAGTTAGACACCCGGAAGCCTTCTCCCACCTTGGTCAGACTGGGAACTGCCTCTGTAACTTGAGTGGCACACGGGAGGGAGATGTCCTCTTTCGAAGGCAGGAATTCTAAGGCCCTCGGCACGGGGGTCTCCAGGCCAGCGTGTTTGGGCAGACGGGTGAACTGCATACTTCGGAGACCTTCAGTACTTTCTGTTGGTCGTTCTCATTGTCATTTCAGGAGCAAGATGTAAAGGGGAAGCCATTGGGGTGGGGTGCAAGCAAAGGAGAAAGGAGGGGGCAGAGACACAGGAAAATAAGCGTCCAAGGAAGACTTGGGAACCTGCAGGGAGAAGACAGCAGTCAGGAGACAAGGTGTAGAAGTAACAAAGAAACTAAATGAGGCGCACCTGGCTGGCTCACAGGGTGGAGCATGTGACTTTTGATCTCGGGGTCATGAGTTCGAGTCCCACGGTGGGCATAGAGCTTACTGGGGAAAAAAAAAAAGGAAAGAAAGAAAGAAAAAAAAGAAGAAATCAAAAAAGAAGATGAATGATTTCCACCTAGAGAGGTTTAAGGTTACTGTAGCTTTCAGATGTGTGAAAGCTGCTCTCTCTAGAAGAGAACCTAAAATTCCTGAGGTATGTAGCCAATGGAGAGGTGGGCTTCCGGTCGATCTGTGCTCTGAGCACTGTGTTCAGCTCCTTGCTGTCATCGGTTCTCGGGCTCCCGGTTGCCACAGCACAGCCCGAAGCCCTTCATCTTCCTCTCTTCCCCATCTCACACACGCATTCTTTTCCAGGCCTGTCGTCTGCGATAGGTCCTCTTCCCCATTCAGAAAATGTAGCCACACCACAGATGAGCATCACGTTTAAAACATACTCTGGGGAAACACGCTGTATGAAGCTGCACAGGATCATATTTACTGGGGTGAGGACAGTGCTACTCTGGCAAGGAAGGCTGGGAAGCTCTCCAGACAACCTCAACCTCACCGTGCAGCATGCTTTGTTTTGTTTGGTTTGTTTTTTTCCTTGCTGTCCTCATTTTTGTTGCCAGGAGAGTATAAACACTCTAGACTGTCTCTAGAGAATTGCACAGTGCATGCTCATGTGTCCAGATGTTTTCTTCAGTCGACATTGTCCCACATCCAGCTCCCTAGTCACCCATGAACCTCCTTGCTGGCTGGCTTGTTTTCCTTCCTTTCACTACAGATAGGTGTACATTCCCCACTGAATGTACTAGTGTTTGCGTCTGTTAGGAATCACGGCACATCTCCTTCCTCCTAAGGTGTAGACTGTCCCTTGGATCCCTGTTGCTCCCCTTGCACTTGTGACTTCCTACACTGCACCCTACTTTTTGTTTTGTTTGAGTGTTTTTTAAAATTGATGTTTCATTACTATAAGTACTAACAAAAGCATTAAGAGACCCTCACTATTCTACTCTCTGTCGAAAACACCTATAGGTCAGATTCGTTCTGGATTTCATTCCAAGTGTGACTGAAGCCCTCATTACAACCCCATTTGTTGCTAACACCAGATCTGAAAAGAAGTTGACGGGTCTTTTGGTTTCTATTTTATCCTGAGGAGAAGTCTGTAGTCATTCCAATTGTCGTTCCTGTACGCAGTGCGTCTGTGTATGACTGTAATAGGCATATGTGTTCTTAACATTAGTAGAATTCACATTTTGGACACAGATCTCTGATTTTATTATGTTAAAATTAAAAATTTTCGAGAACGTAAAATCTTAAATTTAAGTCACATGCGTACATTGAAAGAGAAGGTTTCCTTCATCTGTGCAACTCTGACCCCAGCCTGGTAGTTTCCTGGGTGTTAATCCTGCTTGAGGTCCGTGAGCTTTTCAACCTGTGAATTTATGTCTTTCCCTAACTTTGGGCAGTTTTTGGTCAGTCTTTCTTTAAATACATCTTTCTCCCATCTTCTCCTTCCTCCTCCTCCTCTCCTTCACAGGATTCCAATTGTGAGTATTTCAGACATTTTGATGTTGTCCTCACTGGTCCCGGCGGCTCTGCTCACTTCTCCTGGTCTCTGTTCTTCAGACTGGCTGACTGCTGTGGTGGGTCGGAGGGATATCAGGGACGCTGATGTTTTCTTCTGTCATCTTCATTCTGCTGCTAAGCCCTTCTGGTGATTAAGAAAAAATGCAGATGTTAAGGTATCAGTTCTGTATTTCTGGTTGCTGTCTCTTATTGTCTCTCTTGCTCGGCCGAGATCCCATGTTTTTATTCACGGAGACCATGCTTTTCTTTTTATCTTTGGGCATAGTTTTAAAATCCCCTTAGGGATTAGGGATTTAGGGATTTTCATTGGTTAATTTCACATCTGATTCATTTTGAGATTGGTTTCTGTTGCCTTGCCTTCTGAGAATAATATTTTTTTTTGCTGCAGCAGTGAGGTAAATTTGGATTTTATCTTAGAACTTGTGATTGATACACTGTAGAAATCCTCATTGCTCTTAAGTTCTTCTGGAAATATAATTACTCTCTTTTAAGCAGGCAGATAATTTGCTAAAACTATAATTATTTTTCCTTGAGTTCAAATTTCAGTTTAATCATTTCATGTTACTTGAGCTCCTTGGTATTTACCCCATGCACAATACAGGATGGTCAGCCAGGGATTTGGGAAGTTTATACATAGAATATAGGACTCTTTTTCTGGCTTTCTCCTTTCTGACATTTTCTTCTCCATTTCTTCATCAGCTATAATATCCCCAAACCATGTCCATATATTATTATTATTTATTATTATTATTGTTATTAGTTCTAGCAAGATTATGAAGTCCTAGACACTTCCTGGCACAGACCTGGGCCCACCTTCAGGCTAAAAGTCCTAAAATAGAAAATCCACACTTTTCCTTTCTCTTTTTCCAAGTCTCAACTCCTTTCTAAGTTTGGCCTGTATTTATTTAATATCTGGTGCTTTATGTTTGTTATCTTTTCTATTTTTTTCTAAGACTATATCATTGGTATCATCAGAAGTTGTTTTTTTTTTTTTTAAGATTTTATTTATTTATTTGACACAGAGAGAGAGATTACAAGTAGGCAGAGAGGCAGGCAGAGAGACAGGGAGAGGAGGAAACAGGCTCCCTGCTGAGCAGAGAGCCCGATGCGGGGCTCTATCCCAGGACGCTGAGATCATGACCTGAGCCGAAAGCAGAGGCTTTAACCCACTGAGCCACCCAGGCGCCCAGTTTTTTTGTTTTTGTTGGGGTTTTTTTGTTTGTTTGTTTTTTGTTTTGTTTTGTTTTGTTTTTGTAGGAGCCAGTTGGCCATACCAGAAAAAGGACTGTCCTCTGCACATCATGTTGTATTACCTATAGACAACATAAGTATGGCTTTGCTTATTTTGTTGTTGAGTGATAGGCCATTCCACATTTGCTTCTGCAATGTGCTCTTCTTTACTCATTACAGTTTTCAGTTCACACTTGTCAGTGCACACAACTCTGTTTCCTTCAGTTTAATTTCTATATAGTATTTTATTGTCTGGAGAGACCAGAATTTATTTATACTGTCCTGTTGAGCGCTATTTGGATTCTATTTTGTTGTCATTGTTGTTGCTAAAATGACATTCTTCTTCATATTGGCTTGAGCATATAGGTCAAAGTTATTTGGGGATAAATACTGGAAGTGAACTTACAAAGTAAAAGGCATGCATGAATTCGACTTTGTTAGAGCATTGCAGATTGGCTCTAAAATGCTCACGCTGACTTATTCTCCCAGAAATATTCTTTCTCCACATTCTTTCAGGTATGCTACGAGACTTTTTTGAATTTTTGACAAATTCATGGATATTATATGGTACATTATTATTTTATTTATTATTTATGTTACTTGCGGCTTTTTATGTGCCTTGGCTCTCCTGAGTTCCTCTTCTGTTAGGTAACTGTTAATATCAATTGTTCATTTCTTTTATTGGCTCGCTTGTCTATTTGATATAATTTGTATGTAANCTACCAGACTTTTTTGAATTTTTGACAAATTCATGGATATTATATGGTACATTATTATTTTATTTATTATTTATGTTACTTGCGGCTTTTTATGTGCCTTGGCTCTCCTGAGTTCCTCTTCTGTTAGGTAACTGTTAATATCAATTGTTCATTTCTTTTATTGGCTTGCTTGTCTATTTGATATAATTTGTATGTAATATATAGCTATTTACCTATTTTTCATACTAGCTGTTTTACAGNTGCCTACTTGTGATCTCTCTCTCTCTGTGTCAAATAAATAAATAAAATCTTTAAAAAAATTTGTATGTAATATATAGCTATTTACCTATTTTTCATACTAGCTCTTTTACATNCTGTTTTACAGATGCATACTTCTGAAATATTTTTAAAGGCTGTTTGTGACTTATTTTTTAATTTTTTTTGGATCTTTGTCTTTTGATGAACAGAAATTTGAAAATTTAACGTAGAGGGGGAGATCGGCAAAATGGGTGATGGTGACAGGGAGTGAGAGATACAGGCTTCCAAGGAGGGAACGGGAAAGTCACAGGAATAAGAGGCACAGACAGCAAATACACGCGGTGACCCTGAGTGGTGCTGGGTGGTGACAGTTGGCAGCTCCCCCGTGGTGAGCACAGGGTAAAGTGTAGAGAAGCTGAATCACTGTACTGAACACCTGGAATGAATACAACATTATGTGTCAACCACCCTCAAATAAAAGCATTAAGAACAAGGATCCAAACAGTCTTTAAAATATCAGTCATACCCAGCACCTGGGGGGCTCAGTCAGTGAAGCCTCTGCCTTCGGCTCAGGTCATGATCCCAGGGTCCTGGGATCGAGCCCCGCGTGGGGCTCCCTGCTCTGTGGGGACCCTGCCTCTCCCTCTGCCCCTCCTCCCACTTGTTCTCTCAGTCTCTCTCTCTTTCCCTCAAACAAATAAATAAAATCTTTTTAAAAATCAGTCATACCTCCATAAAGCAGTATAAAAAGTTAAAAAAATAAAATTCAACATAGTCATATTTACCAATATTTTCTTCATCGTTTGTGCTTTTTGTGTCTTTTTAAAGCAATCTTTCTCTGCTTGGAGTCATAATGGTATTTTTTTCTCCTTACAGTGTGAAGCCTTTGTTATCACATGTAGGACTTTATTCTTTATGGAATTGTTTTTCCTCTATGTTGTGAGTTACTATATATTTTTTCTTATTTGGACAGTCAATTTCCAGCGTTGTTTTTTGAATAATTCATCTTTATCCTATTTACTTGTAATTCCGCCTTTGCCATATATCAGTATATTACATCTATGGTGCTTCTTTTTGGGTTTCTTTTTCCCTATTGATTTATATTCCACACTTTTTTTTTTTTTACTTTAAGGATGAAACAATATAAAGAAAGTGTATTTCCTTATGCTTTTTCCATCAAAATTGTCTTAGCTAATCCTGGCTCTCTGCTCCATATAAATTTTGGATTGCCAAGTTCCACAAATTAGCTGATTGGATTTTGACTATAATTGCAATTTATTTGTAAATAAATTTAGGGGTGAGAATTGATAGATTCATTGTATTCAGTGATCCCTTTCCCTCTATCTGTGCATGTGTCTATCTCCGTCTTTGCTCCATCCGTCCCTGCATTCGTGTCCACGTCCAGGTGCGTCTGTATTTGTTCCTACCTCTCTTTGTGTCTGTGTCTCTGTCTGTGTCTACTTCCAGAACTATATCAATAGCTGTAAAGATAGGCTACGTTCTCACAGGTTTTCTTTTTTTATTCAGAAACAACTTGAAGCTTATCCCATTGAGTTTCCAAATATCTTTGCAAACATTTATTCTGGGGGCACTGGGTGGGTCGGTCAGTTAAATATCTGACTCTTGATTTTGGCTCAGGTCGTGATCGCAGGGTTGTGAGATCGAGCCCTCTTCTGGGCTCTGCACAAGGCATGGAGCCTGCTTAGGATTCTCTCCCTCTCCCTCTCCTTCTCCTCTCCCTGCCCCACACTCTATCTAAAATATATATATATATGTATTTATGTATATACAGATATACATATATATGTATATACATATNCTCCCTCTCCCTCTCCTTCTCCTCTCCCTGCCCCACACTCTATCTAAAATATATATATATATATGTATTTATGTATATACAGATATACGTATATATGTATATACATATACACACACATACACAAATATATATTTATATTTATATTTATTCCAAAAGCCTGATGCTTCCTGTTTCTCTTGTTGAATGGAACTGCATTTTAAAATTTTATTACGTTTTAATTTTTGCTTGTAATACGGGAATACTGCTGATGTTTGCACGCCTATTTTGTATCTGTGAAAGTAAAAACTATTCCATGACACTTGTAAATGCAAGGCAAGGCAGACTTTATTTAAAGGGGCACTGTCATGATGGGTGTAGAAATCAGTATAAGGCGATCTGCAGCAGGCCAGAGAGAATGAGCTTGGCTCCGAATGCAGTCAGGGCAGGTGGGAATTTGTAGCCAGGGAGCAGAGGAGGGGGCCAGAGGATGGAAATCATAAGAAGAAACAGCAGGGTGCGGGGAGGATCCTGGTTAAACCAACCTAATAGGACCCTTGATGGAAACAGGCCAGGGTGATCAGACTTCCCCTGGGGGAAGGTGGAGGGTGATCAGCACAGAAAGTGGGAGATGCTGGTTAAACTGACTTACCAAGATTCCTAGTACAACTGGACAGTGCAGAGAGCAACATGGAAATGAGCCAAGTTGAAAAGTTCAGGGATCTTGTGAAGAGTTTGGTTAAGGAGAGAATATTGCATCCAGTTCTCTTGCTATTTTATTTTTGAGCGGTTTTTAGTAAATTCCATGTTGACTCTGTTGGAGATGACATATTTGCAAACAAGGATATTGCTTGCAGATAAAGATAGTTTGATTTCTCATTCTTCTTCTTCTTATGTTTATTTTATTTTTTAAAAATATTTTATTTATTTGTCAGAGAGAGAGAGAGAGAGGGAGAGCACAAGCAGGCAGAGTGGCGGGCAGAGTCAGAGGGAGAAGCAGGCTCCCCGCCGAGCAGGGAGCCTGACATGGGGCTCGATCCCAGGATGCTGGGATCATGACCTGAGCCAAACGCAGCTGCTTAACCAACTGAGCCACCCAGGCGTCCCTCTTGTTATGTTTAAAATACTTTTTTTTTTTTCCTCTTTGCATTGGCCAGGATTTTTAGTACGGTGTTGACCAGAAGTGGTGAGAATGTGCATCCTTTTCTTGTATAGAATGCATCTAATATTTTATTATTAGTTATGGCATTTGCTCTAGGTTTCTGTCAACTATCATTTGCCAGGCCAAAGAAATCTCTTTTATTTCAAGCTTGCTTGCTAAGTACTTTCTTAATTATAAATATACATTACATTTCACCTTTTTGGGGGGGGCAACATTTGAAACGATCATAGATTTTTCTTTTTTAACCTGCAAATAGGGAATATTATTAGGATTTTAGATGTTGTAGCACCTTCATGTTCTTGAGAGAGCCCCGACTTGGTCACTCTCTGCTTTTAGTACATCGCAGGAAATGATTTGTGGGAATTTTCATTTAGAGTTTTGGCCTATTTGTTCCAACAGAGACTGACTGACCTATAATTACGTTCTCCTGCACTACCTTTTTACAATTCTTGTATTAAGCTCATAATAGCTGAATAATGAGTTGGGGTTTCTTTAGATTTTTAAAATTCTCTTATTTTAGTTTGTATAAGAAGGGAATCAGGGCGCCTGGGTGGCTCAGTCGGTTAAGCCGATGCCGTCGGCTCAGGTCACGATCCAGGGTCCTGGGATCAAGTCCCGCGTCGGGCTCCCTGCTTGGTGGGGAGCCTGCTTCTCCCTCTGCCTCTGCCTGCTGCTCTACCTACTTGCGCTGTCTATCTCTCTGTCAAATAAATAAATAAAATCTTAAAAAAAAAGAAGGGAATCAACTTTCTTAATTCCTTATATCTGTTTGTATGTTTGCATGCGTATATATAGACTGTTCGATTTCTTTAATAATAAAATTCTTCTTCTTCTTCTCCTTCTTTTTCAAAGTAGGCTCNTTGTATGTTTGCATGCGTATATATAGACTGTTCGATTTCTTTAATAATAAAATTCTTCTTCTCCTTCTTCTTCTTCTCCTTCTTTTTCAAAGTAGGCTCTATGTCCAGCATGGAGCCTGACATGGGGCTGGAACTCATGACCCTGGAATCAAGATTTAAACTAAGATTAAGAGTCCGATGTTAACCTACTGAGCTACCCAGGTGACCCAGTAAGAAACTTATTTCCTGTCTGCTTTTTGGGGGGTTAACTGTATTAATTTCTATTAGTATACAAACTGACCACTACACTTGAGCTTCTTGAACTTGTTAGCAGTAGGGCTTGTCAAGTATTTTCATAGCAATTTAATCCCCGTTGTATCTCTGTTTCTTTGTACTTCACTCTGCTAGTAGAGTATTCATTTTTGCTGGACTGAGAATCTCTGAGGCAGGATAGTTAGCCCTGTTTTTACACGAAGAACAGGTAAATACATGCAAACTCATGCCGTCAAGGTCTCTGGCTGGTAAAGACTGAAGTGAGGATTCAGATCCACACTGGTGTTTCCAAGCAAGTCTTCTCCGGCCCTCCTCTACGGAGCAGAGCTTTCTTATTGGTCCCACGCTTTTGATAGGGATCTCTTCCTCTTTATTACTTTGTTTCTCTTCACAATTTTCATTCATTTTGGCTTGAGTATCAACCACCCTTTATGTTACAAATTCTATTCTAGTTTCTCCCCACTCCATGCCTCCCTCACCTCATCAGGAACTTATTGGACAGGTCTGAAGTCGAATAAAGGAGGTGGGTTCACCCAGGCACTTAGTGAATCTGAAATGTATTCATTCCTTTCTCCAGCTCAGATGATCTCACCTCTGACCAAAGGCAACATTGTAAACAAGGGAAGTACCCGAGGGGAGGCTGCTAGCTTATGCATTCAAATGAAGACATTCAATCTCAGCTCTCCTAGGAATCTTTAGACCTTGATGAGATTCTATTTGCATTAATGGAAGCTATGAAATTCAAATGTTTGCGCCAGTATGGGGGGTGTCAGTAGCGTAATGAGATGGATTAAGGAAAGAAACGTTTAGTCTGATCAGGTAAATCTCTTAATGAGCTCTCCCAGACAGTGAAATTAGGGGAGAAAAATTAGTCTGGCTGGACAAATAAGAGTCCACAGAGATGGGGAGCAAGGATCTTGTACTTAACTCAAGGTTATAGGATCCATTAAGACTTCCTGTGTTAACCTTCTTTGCTCCTGAAATCATTACAATTTACTATTGTTTATAAGTCCTCCCTACACGCAAGTGAAGCTGTTTAGTTTGTTAAAAACAACAAGCATTTTTTGAGTGCCTACTCTGTGTGGCCACCTTGTCATGTCATTTAATTATTGTGATTTCTTACGTCAAAACGTAGGTTAACTGTGAAGAGTACTTTGCTGTGACTGCTTGTTTAATTGTCTGTCCTCCTGGTTAGAGGTAAATCCCCTGAGGCAGAAAACAGGGCCCTTCTCCGAGTCGTGGTGCTGCTGGTACTGGCCAAGCACTGTTCCGTGTGGGGCTCTCTGGCACTCAGAAACGGGAGTGTACGGAGGACCCCAGAGGTCTCCAGGTCCTGGCCTCCTTTAAGGACCCGTGTTTGGTCTCCATAACCTTAACCTCTGGATTATAAAGCTTCAAACAAGGTTTTTATTTTGTGCCTTCGGATATTTCAGCGCCTAGAATAGTCTGACTCCATGCTACTTGTTGAACATATGGGGGAAGACAATCTTCCCTCTCCGATCTCTGATTTCTTTGAAGTCAGATTTTTAGTTCCCGGCACGTGGCTGTCACATGGGAAATGGCACGTCCGTGTGACAGCGGAGGAAGCCAGGGCTCAGCGATGCCAGAGTGGGGCTCCAGCTCCCTCCTCCAGATACCCAAACCGGGAGGGACTTAACGTTTCTCCCTTCTTCCAAATTTCCACCCAGCATTTTGAAGACCCCGCTGGGATAAACCATGTTCCCAGTCTGTCCCGTTCCTTACTAATATCTATTTTCTGATTTGCACTAAAGTTTACTTAACTGTTGTTAAAGTCCTCCGCTATTTCAGGTGTCCGCAATATTTCCCCTGAGGCTTACTCGTATTCTCTTGTAAAGGAACCGTTCGCATACTGCTTAGGGATGCTGGAGAAGCCCAGCTTCCTCCGCCCAGCTCGCCTCCCACACCCCCAGCCGCATCAGTAGGAGGGCTGCCGGACGGGGGAGTGGTGGGCGGACTTGTGTTCCTTATGTCATCTCCAGCTCAGGATATTCCATGCCCAGTGTCGGTGGATATGGGCACTTACCCTTGACAGCAAAGTGTACGCTCTCACAGAGCAATCGAGTCATGACAGACACTAAAGAGCATCTCTCTTCCCTCAGACATCAGCGGAAGACCGGTATCTTTTATAGCCATTTGAAGGCGAATTTCAAATAGTAAAAAAATAAAAGGTGTACTTCAAAATTTAATCTTTCAGCCAAGTGTGTATTTCTCATACACTTGAATAATGTGACAGCCACAGAAACAAGTTTGTTCTAAGTTTTGTAGGTGGCCATCACAGAAAATAGCCTCTGGGCACACAGTTAGAAGAACAGTCGTGATGGAATAAAAGATAATACAGATTTCAATCTAACCCAATCACAGGAAAAGGGCTTCATACACATACAGATCACCCACCAGCTCTGACTTCTGTCTCAGTGTCACCTCCGTGTGACTGGCGTGGTTTCTAAAGCGAGCATGGAAGGAGGGAGATGGGCAGCCTTCCAGATTCTTACTCTGCCTTGGGCGAAGTCACAAAGACAAGGGTGCAGACCTTTTCCTCAAGGTGACTTCAAGCTGGGGTGTTAGAACTCTGGACAGGGGTGCCTTCCTGAAAAATGCACCTGCTCACTGGGCCACCCATTCCTCACCTGGTAAGAAGGCAGGGGCCAGAGCACAGAGTAGGGGAGTGCTGAGCACTTCACTGTTTCCCCCTCCCAAACTCATGTGTCCAAGTCCCACCTCCAGGGGCTCAGAATGTGACTGCATTTGGAGATGGGGTCTTTACAAGGCAAACAAGTTAAATGAGGTAATTAAGGGGGTGCCTGGGTGGCTCGGTCAGTTAAGCAGCTGCCTTCAGCTCAGCGTATGATCTCAGGGTCCTGGGATCGAGGATCAAGTCCTGTGTCAGGCTCTCTGCTCAGTGGGGAGTCTGCTTCTCCCTCTGCCTCCTCCCCCCTGGCTTGTGCTCATGTTCATGCTCTCTCTCTCAATTAAATAAATAAAATCTTTAACAAAATGAGGTCATTAAGTGGACCCTGGTTGACTAGGACTCATAAGAAGGGGGGCGGGGACCAGATGCTGCTGAGGGAAGATGATGGGAAGATATAGGGAGAAGGCCGTCTGTATGGCCAGGATGGAGGCCTGGACGAGGTCCTTTCCTCACAGCCGGGAAGAACCAGCCCTGCTGATGCATCAGTCTTGAACTTCCAGCCTCTGGAGTGATGAGAGTGTAAACGTCTGTGGTTCAAGCAGCCTGGTCTGCGGTGCTTTGTTTGGGTGACCACAGGGCTAAAAGGAGGTCCAGCCCAGTCCCTCCAGGCCTGTTTGGGGACAGTCTTTCAGGATGCATTGTAGGGGGCTCCTAAACCCACACCCTTCCTGGCCCATGCTCACCCACACTCAGGGGCATTGTCTTCACTGACAGAGTCGTCCTACCTTGTCAGAGGTCTTGGTTATCTATCGCTGTGCAGTATGTTGGACCAAACCTCAACTGGAAACAGGTATTACCGCACGGAATTAGCTGCATGGTTCTGGCTGAGGGTCTTTCACAGAGGGGCACCTGTTGGCTGGCACGGCAGTCTCAGAAGCCTGATGGGGCTGCAGGACCTGGCCCCAAGTTCACCCATGTGCTTCATGTCCCCCATGTGGGTGTCTCACAGGCTGCTCACAACATGGCTTCCTGGGAGTGAATGGTGGCAGAGAGAGAGAGAGAGAGAGAGAGAGAGAGAGAGAGAGAACACATGAGCGAGTTGGGAGTTGGGGCAGGCAAGGGAGCACCCAAGATGGAAGCTGCTGCTCTCTTACAACCAACGTACAGTCACATCTGCCATAGTCTCTCTGGGGCAGCGGACCACTGGGGCTTCGCAGGAGGCTGGTTGGCACTTGGGCATAGCAAGTTCTCCTGGGAGAGCTCTCTTGTCCATAGAATGTAACATCTGGTAATGGACCCTACAAACGCCAGGTGGATTCTGCCTCACCTCCAGTAAAACATCATCAGCTACTTCCTTTGTCGTCTCCCTTCCTGCTTCCCAGCTGTGATCCCTTCCATTTGAAGCCCATCTTGAGCTCGTGGGTGTCCTTGGAACCGTTATATGATTTGGTAGGTGACTAAGGAGTATCCCCTTCCTTGGATCAAATCTCACCCCAAAGGAGTTATACTGCGCTCTGTCTTCTCTGTTGCATAGGTGAGCCTGTCAATTCACTCCTCCAGTCTCAGCCAAACACGTGCTGGGTCCTTTGCATAAGGGTCTGTGCCAAGGGCTTGCCATGCTAGTCCCTCATGGCTAGGGTTCTGATACACAGCAAGGTCACTTCAACCCATAGGGAAGATGTTGTTTTCAGGTCTAGGGGAGCCCAGAGGAAGGAGCCCGAACTTGACAAGCAAATACTAGGGCACACCCACTACTTGGTTGACTTCCATTGACATGGAAGGCCTTTAGACCCAAGGCTTTTCTCCATCTATTGGGAAACACTAGGTCCTATTTGATTAGAACTCTTGAACATTCACTCCATTAGTCTTCACATCACTAGTAGGGGCAATTACTTTCTGCTTTACCTCTGGACATGGAATTTGGCAGCTGCATTTGAGAATCGGGATCATCTAACTGCTTAGAAAGTTCACGCCACCTGTCTCGAGGAGACCTTTGGAAACAGACTTTCAGTGCTGCCAGCAGGTGGATTTTTTACTTTTTATTTGTAGGGGCTTTAGTAGAGTCCATCATATGCAATGCTTGTGGCCGCCTAGCTCCTCCTCTGGGTCATAAAGCAGCCGTGTGTCATGATTATCATTCTGACGGCAAGACAGGTATTTTTCAATGATGCACTCCTGCATTCAGTCAAATTTGAGGAACACATTAAAATCAGTCATCCGAGTGGGACTGTTTTCTCCTGCTTGTGGCTAATTAGTCAAGATGAATGTAACGACAGAGCTGCCTCCCTCCTAGCCATCACTGGCTGTTACTTTATTATGAAAAGGCCAATTATTGTCAGTTTTTTTCCCCTTTATTTTCTTTGATGTACAGGGGACTTAAATGGATAGGAGGACAGGAGGAATCAGGTTTTCCACAGAAGTCTAATAAGGAGTGAAGGTCAAACAAGGTTCCTCCTGCCCCAAGGACCCTATAAGGCAACCCCAAGTGAGTTACGCTTTAATATGAGGGCAAGATCGGGGCGGGGGGGAATTATCTTGGGGTAATATTGGAGTTCAACTTGGTGAAAGCTGCTTTCAAGAGAACTAGGAGAGATGGAATCCAGGAAAAAGGAATGCACTCAGGAAATTGGCTTCAGCTTGTGGGCTGAGTGGCTTTGAGTGTGATCTGCTAACCTGAGTTTCTCAGAAAAGGAAAGTATTTCTATCTGTTGGGAGGACCAAGTGAGCTAGTGCTTTCGTTTTTTTTGTTTTGTTTTGTTTTGTTTTTGAATAGAAAAAGCTGTTTCGTTATTCCTTTCTACAGACTTCTTTTTTTTTCATTTTTTTATTATGTTATGTTAGTCACCATACAGTACATCATTAGTTTTTGATGTAGTGTTCCAAGATTCATTGTTTATCTATAGCACCCAGTGCTCCATGCAATATGTGCCCTCTTTAATATCCATCACCGGGTTCACCCATCCCCCCACCTGCCTTCCCTCCAAAACGCTGTTTGTTTCTCGGAGTCCATAGTCTTTCATGGTTCATCTCCCTCTCTGATTTTCCCCTTCATGTTTCCCTTCCTTCTCCTAATGTCCTCCATGTTATTCCTTCTGTTCCACAAATAATTGAAACCATATGATAATCGTCTTTCTCTGCTTGACTTATTTCACTGAGCATAATCCCCTCCAGTTCCAACCATGTTCATGCAAATGGTGAACCAGTGTTTAAGCAAACTCTTGGAATCTGACAAAACACCATGTGGATTATGACTTGCAGTGAGACAGATGTGTGTTGACCATGCTCACTACCTTTCTGAATCTTTTAGAAGATTCCTTTGTAACTCTAAAGATGGTTAAAATTACACATTAGAAAAGTAAAAAAAAAACCACCACCACCACCACCACCACCAACAACAAAACTCAAAGCAGTATTTCCAGCGAGACAGCTTCCCATTCTCCATCTGTTTTATTCACCAGGGCTTGTGGTTCACTATTGAGAACATTACCGTCTCATGAGAAAAAATGTCACTCAGATGACTGATTATCTTCTGTGTCTCAACGTTGGTCTCTAGAATGCTAGTCAGTCTCATGACCATGTGGTCCAGAACCATCTTTTTGTCTTCTTTTTCTCAGCTGGCAGAGGATGTCTCAGAACCAAGTATTTGGGGGATCCTGGCGTGACCTCCTCTGTCCCATCTATGTCTTTGCGGTTCTGAAACAGGAGGCTTACAGGTCAAATGGACAAATCCCTCCATGCTTGCAGAGGAACAAAGTCAATGTGGTGGATGGGCGGGGACTAATAACTCCAGTCTTCCAAGGCCGCTGAAGCCTTAATTTTCATTACATTCGGTCCTTGCTGCCAGGAAAACTTAGGGACACCTGCTGGAGGCAAAGAAAACAGCCTGTGCAAGCTAGATCTTTCCTGCCTAGTCTGAACCTTCCCTCTGGAGCAGGAACATAGGAAAATATGTCATTACGGAAGGAGCAAGGGGAACAGCAGGAGACGAGAGTCTGTGTGAACCCCCAGGGTACAACAGACGACACCTCGATGTGAGTGACCTCCTCTGGAGACCAGAGGAAGAAAACTGCCCTAGGGTCTAGGAGACCTCTATTCAAGTGAACAGTGAGATCTGAGCAACTGTGTAACACTGGGAGTAATTTCCTCATCTAGAAAATGAGAGTAATCGCAGGTTAGTTTGCAAGGCGGCTGTGCCATGGAACTCAGGTACATGAGACACTTAGTGAATGGTTGTTATTTTCAGACCATTGGATTGAAGCATCTCTGAGGCAAGTTTTTCTTCCATTTATTCTTTCTTCCTATAGTGGCTCACATTAATGCTAGTATTTGTGGTACTTTATCCTCTGCTACATTTGAAGACATATTTCATTTTCTATTTGTTTTCTAAACCTTCCTGGGCAGACAATATTTCCTGAGCACTGGTACCCATTCCTACTGAGCACACTGGTGTTCGCCCTTCCGGCTTCAGTTCAGGTGTGATTACACGTCAAGCCCAACACAGTATATATTGGGTTTTCATTGTTATTTTAATTTACAGGCTGCTCACACGTTGAACATTTTTTAAAGTCAGCATTAGTACAAAAGCACATTTGTACTGAGAATAACACTGAGCAAGGATAGAAACGGTGCTGACCAAGGGGACATAATGCAAGACTGCAAGTTCTGGAAGCACGAGTCTCTGGGAGCCACAAAGGATGAGCCACTTGCATAAACCACCAGTGGGCCTGTGTCTGTACTGTGGGCATAATATCTCTCCACGTGTCGGAGCCAGCTTGGAGTCCCTGAATGCCCACTGTTCCGGGGCAGGTCCCGTAATCGGTGGGCATTGAAGTTGCTTCTCCTCACCAGCCGGGGAAAGGCATGTTGTTACGTCCCCATTATGCTTTTATAGAAACTGAGACTCTGAGAAGAGCAAAAATACTGAGTTTTAGCAGAATCAATTCTATGATGTTTTGACATATAATCTTCCTTTCTTTCTTTTTTCAGTTTTAGATTGTAAAATAACTTCACTTCTAGGCAAGTGCAAGAGTAGAATAAAGAATACCTATATCCATTTTATATGGATTCATCACTGTTAATATTTGCCCTATTTAGTTTCTGGGTGCCGTCTATATCTATGTAGCCATACATCTGTGTATCTGCGTATGTATCAACTATGTATGTATATATGTATGTATGAATCTATGCATCTATCCCTCTTTTTTTTCTGAGACATCTGATTCTAAATCACCTGTGTCACGTCATTTATTCTTGAAGAATTTAGAGGATATTTCCTAAAAACAAGGACTTTTTTTTTAAAGAGAGAGACAGAGTACGTGGAGAGG
Organism: Ailurus styani; assembly: GCA_002007465.1. NCBI lineage: Eukaryota > Metazoa > Chordata > Mammalia > Carnivora > Ailuridae > Ailurus > Ailurus styani. The sequence continues at coordinate 584,616 of LNAC01000366.1, read as the reverse complement.
AGGAGGGGCAGAGGGAGAGAGAGAGAATCGCAAGTGGGCTCCATGCCCAGCTCAGAGACTGAAGTGGGGCTGGATCCCCGGACCCTGAGATCGAGACCTGAGCCGAAATCATGAGTCAGACATTTAAATGACTGAGACACGCAGGAGCCCCACAAGGACCTTTTCTAACATAACTATTAGACTCCAGGTATCAAATTCAGGAAATTTAACATTGTCACAATACTATCATCAAAGGTACAGTCCTTAGGCCAATTCCCCAGTTGTTTTGAAATGTGATTTTTATGGTATGGTATGGCACTGACATTGTTGGAGTACAGACCAGTTATTTCTAGAAGGTCCTCTTGGCTTGGGTTTGCCTGATGTTTCAGATAAAGCATGTTTGGGTTGGAATACTTTGTGAGTGATGCCGTGTCCTTTTCAACATTACATCGTGAGGCATGTGAAGTTGGTTTGTGCCAAATTAGGTAATGTCAACTTTGATCTTGTTTCTTCATTCTACAGTTACTATTTTTAAAAATGAATACATCATTTGTTAAAAATATTTTGAGGCTATGTAAATATCCCGCCCCTCTGAACTTTCACCCATTAATTCTATTTCAATTTTGATTTGGGATATTTGCCTAAATAAGTTATTACCATGATGTTTAAAATATGGTCATTTTCTTTTACATTTCTTGATAATCACTTGTCAGGACTTGCTGACTGTTTATAGCAGCTTCATGAATTAAGAGTCATTAAATCCATTTTTGAAACATAACCTGATAGTCACAACTCTTCGTGGTGAAGTCAGGCTTTGAGTTTAGGACTTCTCCCTAAAACAGGCTGTACTTTTTACTCTACAGAGCTTATTTGTAATAGTTATGACAGTGACACTTCATTTTTATCTTTAGCTTTAACCTTTTTTATCCAGCAAGTTCTCAGAAGGTGGACAAGTAGAGCTTAGCTTTGTCTTTTGCAGTATGCATCCACTTCCCATTCTTACCATTCTGTACTCCCTGAGGGCAAGTCTGTATTTTACTCACTGCTGGGAGCCCAGAGCCCAACACCAGTAGGCATGCAAGAAGTATTTGTTGCACAGATTAATGACGAAGTCAACACTGGTTTGAAGTCAACCTTCTTTCTTTGAATGTAGCCCAGTAGAAAAAATTTTACAAGCTAAAGTCCCACAAATGTGTAACAGATTAAGTTTGAGCTCTGGAAAAGTCCCATTCCCAAACTGGGCTAGAGGTTTTGGGCCAATCCCAGGCTAGACATGGGTTCTCTACCTTTGCCATGTGCCCCAGAAGCACTGCCTGCCTGCTTTTCTGGGGTTCTGGTGGGGTCAGTTTATGGGGAGCCTGTCTTCAGCTTGTTGAGAGAAGGATTTGGGTTTGTCTGTTTATTTGTCTGTTTGTTCTTATGTGGTAGGAACTGAGCCATCTGGGAATGGAGGTAATCGAGGTCTTTGTTGTTGGGAGGCAGAGCCAAAGTTTGAGATCTAGGGCAAGAGGGACCCAAAGGAAAGGACGTCAGACAGGAGGAGATAGTTGTTTCAAAGCATGGAGTCGTCACTGAAGACTTGTTGAACTGGGACTGAGGCCACAGACATGGTGCTTGATGTGGGTGGGTCTCAGACTTCTGTGGGGCTGAGAGCAGGTGGCCCTAGGGAGGATACATCACACCAGAGCCAGGATGTGCCGCCAAGGTTTTGAGAGCAGTCCTGGCTTTCCACGGGAGATGGGATGTTGTCCGAAGCTGGAAATTCCACTGGCCTTGTAACTGGCACAGATCAACTAATCACTTCCCTTTCTTCTCGGGGGGAAAAAAAGAAAGTGTGAGGATGGAATATGGGTACCATTTGTATCTCTAGTTTGACCTTGAGTTTCTAAGACTGAGTAGCAGAAAATGATTTTTATATCATACCTCCACTTCCTTAGTTTGTGGGTTGCTTCCCAAAGTGTTTTCCTTGGAACACCAGATCCCTGGGACATGAACTGACACATAAACCAACCACCAGCTTCCACAAGGTGAGGCTCCTCTTGCACGGGGCTCCATATCACCTCCACTCACTGCTCCTTCTCACTGTGACTTCCTTACTTGCTCCCATCCCCTTTGGGGCCAGAGCTCTCTTGGCTGCAGCCTACAGCCCACAGTGCCTGGACTCTGACTCTCTCTTGCTAAGAGGCTCTTTCCCTTCGTGCAACCATCAGAAGGGGGATACTTCTGGTGGACCAAGCCCTATAACCTTCACAGCACCTTCATGCAGTTTGATATGGTGGGTGTGAGTTCACCAGACAGAGGTTAAGTGTCTGACTTTGGCTAAGGTCATGATCTCAGGGTCGTGGGCTCACGCCCCACATTGGGTTCCCTGCTCAGCACGGAGTCTTCTTGAGATTCTCTCTCTCCCTCTCCCTCTGCCCCTCCGACTCATGCTCACACTCACTCAAGAGAGCAAGACAGAGAAAGACTGGCTCAAGAGAGCTAGACTCCCTCTTTCTTCTCCAAGCAAAAGTTAGAAGTGTCTGGGTTATGAGTTCACTGAGAAGTTAAATTTTAATTCAGTGAAAGAATAGCTTGAAAACCCTATGGAGACATTCCACAGTTTCCCTCTAGCAACTCCGTTCATGTTTGTTTTTGAAACAGACTACCCACAGTGTGTGACAGAGCTGGTGTGTTATACTGAAAGCAGCACTACTGTGTCAGATATTGCAAAGCCTGATCAGCAGGGCTGACACCATTGCTTAAGGGCTGGACGATTAGGGGCGCCTGAGTGGCTCCATCGGTTAAGTGTCTGCCTTCAGTTCAGGTCATGATCCCAGGGTCTTGGGATCAAGTCCTGTATCGGGCTGCCTGCTTAGCAGCAAGCTTTCTTCTCCCTCTCCTGCTCACCCTGCCTGTCCAACTGTGAGCTCTCTCTCTCTCTCTCTCTCTCTCTCTCTTCCTGTCAAATAAATAAAATCTTTTTTTTAAAGAATTGGATGATTAAACAATTGAGGCACTCAGGTGACTGGAGATTATGGTTCCAACCCAAGACTGGAGGGCTCCAAAGTCTGGAGTTCACCCTCTCTTGTTTACAGTGGTGTCACCCTTGGGGCTCATGCACATAGGACCCTGTGCTAGAACGCAGTGTGGGGGCCTGGCAGAGCTTGTGGGCAGGTGCAGCACCTGCATGGTCTAGATGAAGCTCTGAGCACTGCAAGGAGAAAGCAGTTATGGATGAGTGTGACCCTAACAGAATGAGCAGGCAGCGGTTTCCTGCCCCATTGATGTAATGGTTGGCTCTGGGGTTAGTTTGGCCTGGGCTGGAATCCAAGTTTCCAGTACCCATTAGGCTTTCTCTGACCCTCGATTCCTTTATCTACAATAAAGGAGGTAATAATTCTTCCTTCATATAGTTGCTGAAAAAATGAAAACAAACATCCTTATATAAAGTACCCAATTCATTCCAAGAGCTGTGTCTCTCTTCCCTTTGGCCACCAGGGACCTCAAAGCCCATTTGGTGGATCAACTATACCAACTGTAGAGGCCTAACAGGTCTTTATTTCTGCAATCCATTGTTAACCTCTTCGGCAGTCTTCCTATGGCATTTTCCAAAGCCCTGAGGTTTTGCCTAATTGCTATTTTCTTATGTGGTGTGGTGGTTAATTTCATGTGTCAACTCGACAGGCCTGAGGGATGCCCATACAGATGGTAAAACATTTCTGGGTATGTCTGTGAGAGTGTCTGTAGAGGAGATGAGCGTTTGATTCAGAAGACTGAGTCAAGAGATCTGCCCTTGTCCAGGTGGGCTACCTTGGCTGATCCCATGGAGGCTGGAATGGAAAGAGAGGGTGAAGGAGAAAGGGCATGCCCTCTCTCTTCCTGAGCTGTGACATCCACCTTCTCCTTCCCTCAGACACTGGAGCTCCTGGTTCTTGGGCCTTTGGACTTGGAGTAAATGATACCAGCTGCTTCCCTGATTCTCCAGCTTGTGGGTGGCCGACTGTGGGAGTTCCCAGTCTCCATAACCATGTGAGACAATTCCTATAATAAATTTCCCTGTCTCTTCCTCTCTGTCTCTTCCTGTGTGCGTGCATGTGCGTGTGTGCGTGTGTCCTGTTATTTCTGTTTCTCTGGAGAACCATGACTGACACACATGAATTTCTGTTAGAAGCTTATTTAAAAAATGAGGAAATAAATAAGGAGACATTTCATGCAATGTTGCTTTTGATGCTCTGGGGGCTTGGGATTGTTTTCTCTGTGCAATTCAGAAAAGCTGAGTGGCATTTGAGGCATGCATCTTGATACACAGGGTCAAACACTCACTGGGACCAGCTGGACAACAGGAGGCCCTAAGATTGTTGGGGACACATTAATTTCACAAAGGATTTGATGTAGCTGACAGCCTCATGCCTACAGTGGTCCGGCCAGTCTGTGGCTGTTGTGGTTCCTAATGTTTTCCAAGTTGTTGGCTAGATATCACCACCACCACCACCACCACCACCATCATCATCATCATCATTTTCTCCACAATTAAAAACCATGTCATGGTTCCGATATTAACTTTACTACCTCGCTTAAATGCCACACTGTAATCCCTATCCCCAAGCCCTTCCTCTCATTTCTTGTTTATCAGAACAAGCTTTCCCGTTATTCTTGGGTGATTCCCTGACAGTTTTCTGAAGCCTTTGGAGGGGCGAGTCTACCACAGCTTCACAGATCCCCAGAGAAGCAGGCTGGGAAGCAGAGCAGACTTGCGTCCCAGCAGATCTTTGATTGATGTTGTGGAAGCAGCATGGGTGGGGAGTGCATGAACTTGGATTTTAGTCAACTTCTGCTATCAGCTCCCTGAGTTCTCTACAACGAGTCACTCCTTTTCCAGTTTGTGAGGCAGGGAAATAGACAAGACAGTCTTTATGGTTCTTCCAGAGCTCACCAACTACCCTGGATCCTTTTTGGTAGACATGGTGGGCATGGTCCTGGGGAAGCAGCACTGTCCCTGGGGGTGTGGCTCCTTGCTCTAGTGCTTCCCTGTGTCTTCTCCCTGCCGTGGACTCTTAGTCCCTCCCCATGCCATGGCCATCCCCATGCCACGGCCCACTCCAGCCCTGGACGCTTAGTCCCTCCCATGCCACGGCCGTCCCCATGCCACGGCCCACTCCAGCCCTGGACTCTTAGTCCCTCCCCATGCCACAGCTGTCCCCATGCCACGGCCGTCCCCATGCCACAGCCCACTCCAGCCCTGGACTCTTAGTCCCTCCCCATGCCACGGCCGTCCCCATGCCACGGCCCACTCCAGCCCGCCTGGAGGCACCTTATGCTCAGCATGTTTCCTGACCTTCTGTTGGGCACGCTTCATTTATTGCTCACCTGCTGGAAAATACCATTTCCTCTAGGACAGTAGTTAGACAGTACCCTGATCAGAGGAATATGTTTCTTGCCATCTTTCCAGGGTGATATACACTTGGAGTGGGAAGATGGCTGGAAAGAACACATTTAACCCTGTCCTGCACCCCATGAATCTGAAATGAACATCTTTAAGGTGTGACATAGGCAGAGGAGGGTCTGTTTCTAAGATTCTGCACAGGGAGCTGTGACAGCCCTCATTTGCAGGGGGCGGGGTTGCTCCATGTCTCAGCTGGAAGACCAGAGGGGCAGGGACCAGGTATGCTCACCACAGCACCACCCACAGCCTCTGCCCAGTTCTCCTTCATGGTGGGCCCTTCATTACAGGGTCTAAAATCAAATCACTTATCTATCTTGGAGATTCCATGAGTTTCAGCTGACTCAAGGATTAGAGATCAATGAGAAAATATTTAGAGAAAAAGAGTGGGCAGTGGAGTAAGGAGGGTGGGCGGAAAGCACACTGAGGGCTTCATCATTTGACGCTCATGAATTGTGAGTTATGTATTACTTGGGCTTCTCTATCTCTCTTTTTGTGCAAGTGCCTGTGAATCATTTTCAGTGGGTGGGTGTAGACTGCTTAGAAGTTATTCTTTTTCCTTCGTACTGTTATTTTACTGCTTCCCAGGTAGAACCATTATCAATTTTCTCTTTCAGAGTATCTTCTTGCTAAAGGCAGACTTGCACCTGACCTGTCTTAGCAGCTCCCAGATCCTCTCAAACTACTCTGATTCTAAAACTATAGGACTCCCAGTGTCCTCCATGTTATGCCTTATGTCCCACAAGTAAGTGAAACCATATGATAATTGACTTCCTCTGCTTGGCTTATTTCACTCAGCATAATCTCCTCCAGACCCATCCATGTTGATGCAAAAGTTGGGTATTCATCCTTTCTGATGACTGCGTAATATTCTGTTGTATGTATCATTAGGAGAAGGAAAGGAAAAGTGAATTGGGGGAAATCAGAGGGGGAGATGAACCATGAGAGACTGTGGACTCTGAGAAACAAACTGAGGGTTATGGAGGAGAGGGGGTGGTGGATCTTGAGCCTGGTGCTGGGTATTAAGGAGGGCACGGATTGCATGGAGCACTGGGTTTAGGACATAGACAATGAATCTTGGAGCACTGCATCAAAAACCAATGATGTATTTTATGGTGACTAACAGAACACAATAGAAAATAAATAAATAAAACTATAGGGCTTACGGCATGTTGTTTATTTTGGTGAGCTCTCACTGAGGCTGCAGGCAGTGTTTTTCTCTGTGATCTTGGGAGAGGCAGTCCTCTGGTCTCTTTTATTTATCTTCTCTCTTGCACTCCCATTCTGGCACAAAATAATACACTATAATTTAATCCAATTCAAACTTGATGTGATTCAGCTTCCTTCAGTTCAATAATTTCTATGGCACTTGTGTGTCAGACACTACACTAGGCACTGAGAATACAAACATGAGGGGGTAATACCCTTGCTTCCAAATCACCAAGGGGAGAGCAATCTAATGGGTGTCACATTCAGTCCCATTTCAGGGCAGTTCTCATTGAGATCTGGGGACACCAGACCTCGAGAACTAGCCAGGGGTGCAGCCTCCAAAGGGCTGAGCAAGGAAGAAGGTGGGTAGAAGGAAACTATTGAGGGAACTGCTTTTGGAAAACTTGGGAAAGGAAGGAGCAAGAGCAAAGTCTGGGCTAAATGGGATGTATGAGGGGAAAAAAAGGGGGGAAGACTAGAAGAGCGGTCCCAGATTAGAAGTCGGGGGCTGCTCCAGATTTGTCTCCATGGTGCCCAGGAAAATCCTCGGAGAACACAGAGAACAGTGGCCTGGCTGCACCAATTCAAACTCGATGTGATTCAGCTTCCTTCAGTTCAATAATTTCTATGGCACTTGTGTGTCAGACACTACACTAGGCACTGAGAATACAAACATGAGGGGGTAATACCCTTGCTTCCAAATCACCAAGGGGAGAGCAATCTAATGGGTGTCACATTCAGTCCCATTTCAGGGCAGTTCTCATTGAGATCTGGGGACACCAGACCTCGAGAACTAGCCAGGGGTGCAGCCTCCAAAGGGCTGAGCAAGGAAGAAGGTGGGTAGAAGGAAACTATTGAGGGAACTGCTTTTGGAAAACTTGGGAAAGGAAGGAGCAAGAGCAAAGTCTGGGCTAAATGGGATGTATGAGGGGAAAAAAAGGGGGGAAGACTAGAAGAGCGGTCCCAGATTAGAAGTCGGGGGCTGCTCCAGATTTGTCTCCATGGTGCCCAGGAAAATCCTCGGAGAACACAGAGAACAGTGGCCTGGCTGCACAGTCCTCCTGGGCAGAGTGGCAGCAGTGCCTTCATTTAGTCTGGGCAGGGTTGGCAACTGAACCCAGGAATATTCTTGAGATGAGGACCTAAGATAATAGTCCTGAGGAGTAAGCAAGAACAGGGCTGTTAGGAAGGAGAGATGCACATAGTGGATGATTGAAGCCAAAGACAGATTTCCAAGTTTCTGTGGGTGAAGTAGGCAGCCCTGAGTTCAGAGATGAGATTGTAGTTCTGCTGAAAGTGGCTGGGAGTAGAGGAGTACAGTGTTCCAGAAGACAAGTGTCGTCTTCATCACCCGAGGGGGGCTGAGGTTTGCAGGGGCAGGCAGCAGGGAGAGAGGGCAGGCAAATGGGGCAGGAGATAAAGCCCTTGAAGGAGGTGAGTGCGTTACACAGGGAAGGGATGGAATAGTGCCCAGGGACAAGGGGAGGTGTTAGAAAGCAGGGTGGTGCCCTGGGCATATCCCAGTATTTACTTCCCTTTGCCAAGTTCCTTGTGCCTGGTAAGGTTGTCAATATTGGTGACTCCTTCAAATGCTCATCTCTGGAATAAGTCCATGACCCAGGCCTGGCCAGTCGCAGTGTCCTTAGCAAGGGACAGGTCCAGTGGCTGGGACCATGACCCATGGAATTTATTTGGGTTTGGGTTTGGTTTTTGGCTCCCCCCCACAGTACAAACTCTATTTCTATTATAAGTATGTTAATAATGATAACAATAGTAGTAGTGGTAGTAAAATAAAAGAGGGGATGGTAGGTCTTATACTTGGTTTTTGGAGCAAGCCCTGGAGCTTAGGCCTCAGTCCTGATCCAGGTAGAAACCAGCATGGCTCTGGTGGCAACAGGGAGCCCCCAGGCTTCTCCATCAGAAGACAGTAAAGACAAAGGAGCCATGCTCCCCACCAGACACAGAAGGCAGTTATGCCAAATGCCATAGAAACAGATTAAAACAAAGCCTGCAGAGCACTCACCTCAAGCTCAATGCATCTCCAAAGCCTTGTTCCTAACATATATTGCAACTGGCCTGAACACTTAACCAGAGTGCCTCCATACACACCAGGGCCAAATTCTAGAGTGGGGAGGGACAGTACACAGGAGAGGGTACCTAAAAGCTCCCAAACTGAGGCCCCAGCAGAGAAGAAAATCACTTCACTGATGTGTACCAGGTTTCCAGAACCCTCTCTCCTCTTTCCACTGCACAGCACCGAGAAGCAGTGGCAATGGTACGACAAAAGTTGGAGCCCTGGTAGGCTGAGAGGCCACAACTTGGATTCCTATGTAGCCAAAAGGCAGTAGCTAAAGACGAAACATTTCTCAACAGCCTCCCTGCTAACCCTCCTCCAAACCCTCAAACTCCCACAGCACAATCTCAAAAGACACAAAATGGCCATAACCTAGAAAAAGTGAAGATCTGTAGAATCTCCCCTGCCACAGAGCCCAAGAGGTGGGGTCTGAACCACGGCAAATGCTGCTGTGCAGAGAAGATGGAACCACTGTGCAGGTTCTCTGCGACACCATCACCCCTCCTCCTCTTCCTCCTCTGCACGCCCAGCTCCCTGTTGCTTGGGCGGATTTGCCTTTGCAGTTCTGTTGTGGTAGCTGGCGGTTGAGAGGTGACCCATGAGTTCCTGCCACCTTTGCTCTTCCCACTGACTCTGTATCTCCCTGAAGCCCCAAGGGAGAAGGTGGGTACAAGGTTTCTGAGTAGAGATTCTGCACTGGGTGAATCACTGAAACGTGTCTAGGGGCCATGGCCGCATTATGGCTGTTTTGATCGCATGCCTGGCCACCCTGACTGTCTAAGTTGTTGAGCTTCAGTATGTGAGGAGGGCTCGGATGACACCCAGATCTGGGGTCTTATGTGGACCTCGACAGTTGGTTACAAGTAGCTGTCATATTGTTAATGGGTCTGCTGGGGGGAAGAGGGTAGGTGGGCCCTTCAGCTGTTTCCTGCTTGATATCATACATGTAACCAGAAGACAAGTCTCTCTGGTGTCTGACACGCCCCTTGGGCAGCTCGGGTGGGCTCTCTGGGGGCTGGAGATCCTGTTTAGGAATCCCCTCTGTCCTATAGTTGTTTGCTGTGGATGTCAGTTGGTCACACTGGTCCTGGTGATGGAACAGAAGCACCTCCTCCTCCAGATGTACCCCGCAGAATTCACATGGGATGATGATGCTATCTTCCACAGGGGGTGAATTGCTCAGACCCATCAAAGAGTTGAACTGGTTACTCAGCCTGCTGCAAAAGCTTTTGGAAGATGACATCGGGGTCCTCCACCCCTTTGGGGTAAGTGCTGCCCATACTGAGTGCAGGTGAGGCACAGGAAGGACTATAGTTTTTCTGATGGTCAACCAGTAGTTCCTCTGGGTAGAGCTCCTCACAAAATTCACAAGGCAACATGGTCCAGTCAGCTGTACCCTTCATGTCATTCAGAGCATTGGAAGCTTCAAGGGGCTGGTCTACACCACATGCAGCCCTCCAGAAGTCCTTCTCGGCCACACTGCAGCACTGCCCTGCATTTTGCAGATTTAGGGCCAACATAAAGTCCAAGTTTGCCCTATCTACTTTTGGGGGCTGTCAGGTTTATTCCTTTCCTGATTTTCTTGTTCTTCTAATAGATTATTCTGAATTAGAAAGTGGGCTGTCATGTTCTTTTGGTTGGTAGTTCCACTATGGAAAAACTCTGATTCAAAGGCTCTCAGAGGTCTTTTGGGTAGCCTCATAGGTGAGTCCAGAGCCTCAATCTGCCTGAGGAGCTGGGATGCAATGCAGATGCCATTTTCACCCTAGGACTCACCATATGCATTAAGAGACATGGCAACCTCATCTCTCTTTTCCTCCCCATCTCTTCCACAAATATCAGGATGATTCTTCAGATCTTTCACCAGGACATTGCATCTGCAATTGCCCCATAACTCATCCAGGCACCACAGTAATCTTTATGGTCCTTCAGTTTGAGAACAGAAAGTTCCAAATCACTGTGCTGGCAAAGGGCAAGCATAGAGGACCCTCAGTCTCCTCGTGCCTTTTTAACTGCCTCTTCTCCAACTTCTTATTGCATTTACAGGTCACCTGACATTCTTCTAGAGCCATGTGACTCTCCATGTGAGATGCTGGAATTGGTTCCTTGCAGATAGGACACATACCAATGTTCCTTTGACAGAGGATCTCATGGATGATAAAAGTAAACACAGGAATCTCTTTTTGGCAATTGTCACATAGCTGAGTGTTGTGGTCATCTAGAAATGCAGCTATCTTTTTTTCTTCCTGAAAACCGGGATGGCAGCAAGGACCTGCAGTGGATCTGCTAGCCACCAACACAGAGCCTGGTTTTTGCCTTGTTTTTTTATTGACCATAGTCCAAGCACCTAGAACAGAGGTTTTCAGTAAGTATTTGTTAAATATAAACGGGCATAGATGTTGGAAAGTGGTTACATGTGGTCGCTGATCTGGAATCCTGTGATGCGGAAGCAGCTGGTGACCATCTCGCCAATCCTATGGAATGGGATTTTCTACAGAATAGCACCAAGCAGAGAAAACCAGAGAACTGTGATGGGAAGATAATAAGAGGGACTGGAGGGCGTGGGGAGGGAAAAGGAAGAGGGGAGGGAGGGGATATGATTTAACTGGTGGCCAGGGATCCCAACCCCAGTGATAGAAACTTCAGCTCCTCCAGAGCTGTCTTCAGTAATATCTGAGCATCCTTTCCAAGCATGTAAACAAAACGTCCCTATGGGTTGCTCTAATTCACTTTCTGTTTTGTGTTAGAAAGAGGCGAGATGGTGTTTTCCAGGGTTCTCATGGCCACGGCGAGCCAGGGAACGATGCATGGGGAAAGTGTGCCCTTCCACCTATGACTGAGATGGGAGTATCACCAGGACTCGGTTGATGAGTTGCCCAGGCATGAACAGCCCACAGTGTAGACTTGTCTCTTTCGCATCCCCTGGGACCTTATACTGAACTTTTGAAGATAGAAGTACTCATGGGTATTATGGAAAAGCTTTATTTTTATTGGGCTTATTTTAGTGAAGAGCCAAATGGGCTGCCAGGGTTTAGCTTCAAGATCTTGTTTTATGTCTCAGAGAGCCAGGCTCTGCAGAAATGGAAACCTGTTTGCTCGCTAGATTCACATGTGCTCTGGCAAAGGCTGGATAGGCCTCGTTAGTGATGGCCAAAAGATGGGGACAGGACATTCACCAAGTGTTGGCTGGAGCCAGGGTATTTGCTTAGTCAGGAGGACGGAGGTGCTGAAAGATGGGTTGCTAGCGCTGGCGTGGAAGGGATCACGGGGGAAGGGGCCCCCTTCCCAGCTCTGCCTGTGGCAGCCTGATGCAGGCCACACACAGCTGAATTAGTGGTAAGAGGGTCTCTCTTTTATTAACTGTGAATGTTTGGTTCATTCTTCATCATTACTTCATATTTAATGAAACTCCAGTGTGTGCCCAGCACATTAGCAGCTCCACTAGAGACCATGAAGATGAATCCTCGAAATTGAATTATTCATAATAGAATAGAAAAATCTCACAGTAATGCACATTCTCACGGCTGTGCATTGTCTATTTACCTCTGCTTTGGCTCCTGCTTTCATTCAGGAACACTTGCGGTGGGTGCCATGTTTGGGACCTGACGGATGGGTGCTGAGCAGGACATGTGATGCTGAATGAGCCAGGCCAGGCAGTTCTATAATGAAAGTGTTTGAGAGTTAGGATGGAATCCTAAAAAACTTGGGAGTGAGGAGGGTGAAAAGTGTGCCACAACGTTTCACAGCTGAAAGCTGGCCCCAACACCGGTCACCCAGTCAGACACAAGGCTCAGAAGAATGCAAAGAACATTTCTCTGTAGCAGTTATTCTGCTTCTGTGATTTTCCACAGCACATGAACTGCTGACGGATAGACACACAAGCTTAGATGTTCTAGAAATGAGCCTCTTGCATGCGGGTTGTCTGAAAGCCTTTGCTTCTCCCTTAAATGAAAAGCCCTCCCCAAACATGTCATCTGGCTTTATTGCTTGGCTTTGAGAGACACGCTGATACTTATATCCATAATGGTTTGGAAAGACATTGTTTGCAAATAAGCAGATCTGCAGAAGATGTTACCACTTTCCAGGGAATAGGAAGGTCTTCTGGTGGGGGTGGAAGGCAACAGCTAGCTCCTGTCCTCTGAAAGCAGGACTCCGTGCTCACAGTCGGTGAAGAGGCAGGGGAGGCAAGGAGCCCTCGGGGTCATGGTGGTGATTCAGCAGACGGGAAATACCATTTTTTCCCCTAGGGTTAATGTCGTTCGTAACCCATTCAAGGGCTTCGACTATATTTCAATTGAAAAATACTTTTTCCATCTCATTTCAAATTACAGTTGGAAGAGTTCCTTTGGCAATACATTTTACAAATATATATACGAAATAACAGAGTAGTAATAGAGTTTCAAGTCAGGAGACACTTGTTAGCGATATGGTTTGGGATAGTAGGATATTTTCTTACCTGTGAAATGGGGAGACTCATACCTACCTCATACAGGGTTATTGTGGGCTTATCTGAACAGCGAAGCGTTGGAACATAATCTCATGTTTGTCAGATGGGAGCTGTCATTGTGCTATTCGTGTAAATATCCTGTTAAGTTTAGCGATTCAGAAAGGCACACTGTCATACAAAATAACATATAAGGTTTTTTGATTCGTAAGCTGTGTGTAAGTTGGTTGTATTTGTAGTTCTATGATAAAGGCAACAAAAAGTTGTGGTTATTATAATATCCTTCCATGAGTAAGTTTGAACTCTGCAGATTACGTCCTATCGCAGATTCCCTGGTAACATGAGTCGTCCGTCATCAACCACTGCTCTCTGCAGTAGGATCTCACACAGCCTTCCTGCTGGGATGAGAAGCTCAGAGGGAAAGCAGCTTTGAGACTGAGTGGGAGAATGCGGTAACTCTATCAACCAAAGCGATCTCTATCATTTGATTTTTGAGTAGACTTGAAATACACACTGAACATCTCCCCCAGCCCTGCCACCCTACCAATGGGCAGGGCACCAAGTTTACCGTTTCCGATGACTGATCCCAATGGATATGTCTGAGCTCAGAGCCTGTGGACAATATGGAGGCCCTTCAGCCGTGGAGTTTTTGGAGGATTTCCCAAATAGAATTTCTCTGGTTGCTCTTCAACCTTCCTTTGTCCTTTTATTTCCATACATTGCCAGACTTCCTCCATGTGATTCCGGCTAGCACCGCTGCCCTTCCTACCGAGCACTGCAAACAACTGTCTTCTCTCTTCCTCTTGTTTACAGCACACTTCTCCCAGATGCTTGCCTGAGTGGAAACCTGATCACTTTCGGGCACACCTTTCCCTGATGGTCCTTTTGAGATGTCTGACCATTTGCCTACACCCCATATACCCACAGCCTGGTGGAAACTGTGGTGGCTTCCTTGCTTCTCCTTTGCAAACTCCAGGATTCATTTCTGCTTATGCAAAGACATCTTCTTCCCATCTCACAGATTCTGGCATCCTTGTCTCATCCCTGCCACCAAACACCCTTTAAGATTACTGCTTTACATTTATTAGGAGTCTGGAAATGTCTTCAATCTTCTCGCCACATGCCGTTACCATGTACAGGCACTCACGTTCTTCACCTTCTCAGATGGAGGAATTCTATCTCTATTTTACTTCTGTTCGTCAGGATCATGGTTATCTGCCACCAGCTTTTAATCTAGAGTGACTCCACTTCAAAAAATTTGATCTCAAAGAGTTTTCAAGCAACATTATGACCTCATGGAACTGCTTCTTCTCTCCCGCCCACTTGAGGCAGCCATCCTGGTTGGGTACCACGGCCCATGGTTACAAGTCTCCACAAAGGTCCCACCCACACCCCTGTTTTTCTCTGTTCCAGTTCACATTGACCTCTATCATTAAGTAGATTGATGTTATTATGAATCCTGTCTGAGCACAAAACTTTTAAGGGCTCCCTTTTCTACCTCCTGGAGCTACTGTTCCAGACTTCTGGCGCTTTCCTTCCTTGCCCTTCTCAGCCTCTTTCCCTTTTGGATTCAGCCAAAGAGGTCCCGAGAGGGTCTTAGGAACCCTTTCGAGCTCTTGCTCCAGCATCATGCACAAACCGAATGATCAGAAGCTGGTGGGGTAAAAAGAAAACTGTGTCTTCCCAGATGGAGGGGCTATCCACCGGTGCCACATGCCCCTTCTCCTCCAGGCAAGTCCACCTGCTTTCTGCACACTCTCAGTCAGTAATCTCTTTCATTTAAAAACTTGAGTCACACACAAAGGTAGTGATCCTCAGGGGCACGTGCACCCGAATGTTTATAGCAGCAATGTCCACAATAGCCAAACTATGGAAAGAACCTAGATGTCCATCAACAGATGAATGGATAAAGAAGATGTGATATATATATACAATGGAATACTATGCAGCTATCAAAAGAAACGGAATCTTGCCATTTGCAACGATGTGGATGGAACTAGAGGGTATTATGCTGAGCGAAATAAGTCAACCAGAGAAAGACAATTATCATATGATCTCTCTGATATGAGGAACTTGAGGGTGGGGGGTCGTGGGGGGTAGGGAGGGAAAAATAATGAAACAAGATGGGATCGGGAAGGAGACAAACCCTAAGAGACTCCTAATCTCACAAAACAAACTGAGGGTTACTGGGGGGTGGGAGGGTAGGGATAGGGTGGATGGGTGATGGACATTGGGGAGGGTTTGTGCTATGGTGAGTGCTGTGAAAGGTGTAAGCCTGATGATTCACAGACCTGTACCCCTGGGGCAAATAATAAAAATAAAATTAAAAAAATAAATAAATAAAAATAAAAAAAATAAAAACTTGAGTCACAGATCCAACAAGGTCCTACTTTCCTTCCTTCCGCCCCCATATCGGGCAAGGGCCTGCAGGCCCCAGTGCATGGAAGAGGGTGTGGTGTGACCGAGGTTCTCAGGACGGCAGAGGTCTTCCCTGCACACCCGCCAGGGATCCTCCAGGCCTCCGGCTCCCCTCCCTGGAAGGCAGCCACTCTGGTGGGCATGTGGACACGCTGCCCGCTGTTACAGATGCACCCTGTGACCTGAGCCAAAGCACAGGTTCATGTGCAGTCTCTCCTCTCCCTTCTGCACCAGCTCCTCCCCCTCCAGGGCGACCTGGCTGCTTTGTCGCAGTGTTGTCCTTCCCCTAAACTTGCTTTTACTTTCAGGCTTACATGCTTGTTTTCCTTCTAGATTTTATGCCGTGCATCTCCCAAGGTGAAAACTAGGAAATCAATCATTTCAGGGGTCTCCTAAAAACATTCACAGTCCAAACCAATCCAGTCTTCTCCTGCTTGACCTTCCTGTGATGAACATGACTGATGGACTGTTACTCCACCCTCTGGGGGCCTTTCTGGGGCACAATTCCTGTTCGACCCTGGAATCCGATCTCTCTTCTCTGTTGGGTGTCTGTGGTCAGCAGTCATGCAGCCGACGACAGCAGCTGAACCCTGCCCCCTCTCTGGTCCTTAACCAGCAGGGCTGAAGGGCGACGAGGCCCCACCTCCACCCCCTGTGTCTGGAGCTGGCCCTGAACTTGCGACCCTTCTCCTGAGGGGACTCTCTTTTTTTCTCCGGTTTAATCAGAGCTTCTCCTTTCGGCCGGAACTGCTTCTTTCTTCATACTAAGGACAAAATGTAGTTTCAACCCAGTCCAGCCTCTCGCTGATTTCCCAAGCCAGCAGGCCGTTACAGAGCTCTTCTGCTGTTGGGATTGGTGATTCGCCTCACCCTGGAATGGAAGCATTTTCCGGCATAATCCGGGCCCACGTGTGTTGTTTGTTATCTGCTCCCCGATCGCATTTATCCTTCCTCCAGGGCTGAGCTCACTGTGTAAGACCCGAAACCCAAAGACAGGCCTAGCTGTACTATTTATTTAACCAAAAAAAAAAAAAAAGAGAGAGAGAGAGAGAGAGAGAGAGAGAGAGAGAGAGAAAGAGAGACAAAGAAAGAAGGAAAGAAAACCCACTGCAAGCCCACTGAGCCCATAGTGCCACTTTGGGTTCTGTGCACGGACCCCAAGGACCAGGGTGTCTGATGGGTCCCACACCCTCTGTAGTCACGAAGACGTTTGCAGCATGACTTAGCTGTCGAGGCCTCACCTCTGCAGGTAGCATCATGAGCAAACAGCACTGATGATCTGGAGGCCCTCACCGTCAGGTGCTGGGCGCTGCAGACTTTCTGGAAAGGAGCCGCCATTGCTGTGAAAACCCCAGCCTGGCTCCTGGCTGAAAACACTTGAAAGGGAGCAAAAATAGTTCCCAGGCCAGTGGCTCAAAGCTTGATGTCTGTTTTGAGGCAAGCTTTCATCTAAGTTTTGTCTCACCTCACAGGCTCAGGGCAACACCTGCGACAGGAGGTGCTTGTCAGGGGTCCACTCAGGTTGTACCTTTAAAACTTCCAGGGGCCTATTAAAGGCCCAGACAGGGAACTGTGGTCATGGGTCCCAGCAAAGAGGAATGTCAAGTCCCTCCGTCCCCCGCAGAACACGCGGGCCACAACGGAGGCCTTCAGCTCTGGGCGTGTGATGTCAGCCCCTCCACTAGCTGGTTTCGGGGAGGTCTGCTTGTTAGCTTCCAGTTCAAATCCCTGTGCTGAAGGGACCCACAAGCTGTACTCTTCTTTCTCCCTGGATGCTGGCACTGGAAGGGGTGAGAACGTGAGCTGGGGTGGTCGCACTGTGCCGAGCAGAACGCGGGTTGGGTTCCGGGGAATCTGTAACTGTCATTCTGGAAGCTCCCGGAGCTTAGGCCAGCGTTCACCTGCGGGTCCCTCCAGCCGGGGCCGGCGGTGCAGCCGGGTCCCACTACCTGCTTAAACCTGCAGGACGGGCTGACAGTGACATGAGTACCTACAGGTGTCCTTAGGTTTTCACATCTTAACAACAGGAATTTTAAGCTTTTTATCCTTTTAAGAATTGGACAACTCAGTCATTTGAGAGGCTCATGAGAAGATAACTGAAGTCATTATGGGGGGTGACCATAGTTTCGACTTCTAATTTCGAAACAGAACCTGGAGGATGACGTGTCTAGTGGGGTGTGCGTGTCTCCTAAGTGTCAGGCGTGGGCTAATTTCCAAGCTCATGCTGAATCCTGATAGTGAGGTACCGGAGATATCAGAATTCCCATTTTACAGATGAGAACACTCAAGTCAGACTTCAAGAGAGTCAGGCAAGATCACCCAGCTAATAACGGGAAGGTAGGCTTGTCCAAGAGAGGTGCCTGGGATCTGTGATTTATGGCCGGGAGGTGCAGCAAGGCAGAAGAATGGGTAAAAAGATAGGGGTTTAGGTTCATTCCGAGTTCATGATGTGGTGCAGCTTGTTTAGAAAACCCAAACCCCTCACAGCATATGAGCAAAGTGCTGTCTGGAGAGAGGGGGGTGGCGTGCTGCTCAGAGAGAGTGAGTAAGCGCGGGGTGTGGGATGGCCTCCAAGTCCCTCCAGCAGTGTCTGCAGCAGTGTGGGCTGCTCTCATGAGAATACCACAGGCTGGTGGCTTCAACAACGCCATCTGCTTCTCACAGTTCTGGGGCCTGAAGTCCAAGATGAAGGCGATGCCAGACTGCATTTGCACATGGCGCCTTCTCATTGCATGTGTACATAGCGGACACAGACAATGGAAAGAGGCTCTCTGTCTCCTCTTGCGGGGTCGCTCATCCCATTTATGAGGTCTCCATGCTCATGACCTAATCACTTCCCAAAGGCAGCCCCTCCTAACTACATCACATGGGGGATTAGGATTTCAATGTAGAGTTTGGGGGGGATACAAACATCCAGAGCTTAGCAGCCAGGGGATGGAGGGCTGGAATCGAATGCCGTCAGTGACCTTGATGCTGGGACTTGATGAGGAAGGTGGGCGAGCATGTTTGCCGATGTAACACCGACCCAGGGGCTGAGCTGTTGCCCGACGAAGCCAGCCCTGTGTGCTTGGCCAATCTGCAGCATAGGTCAAGGGTGTAGGACACAGACCTGCACCATGGGGGCCTGCATGTATGATCTCATTTCCCACTGCTCCTTCCATTTTTCCTCTGTGAAGATAACAGTCCCAGATGTTGCCTGAGCCAGACTTGCACTACCCTGACTAGGACACCACTGAGGTCCCTAATCCTGTTCCCAGCCACGTGGACCAATTCTGTTAAACAGAGCCCACGGTAAATGGGACGTCTTACGGATTCTCTAATCCTGCTTATCTTCATCAGAGCAAAGATAGGAAAATGATCTTTTGTATGCACATAGGGCCAGCGGACAGACATTGTATTTTATCTGTAATACCAGTGCAGGGCTTCGGTGAAGACAATGCAATCCCTGGTGGGTCTGAGCCTTCCGTCAGCCCTCGGTCTAAGCAACCTGGAGGCCCACTGTCACACCAACTTGAGGCATCCCACGACCTGTGCACTGAGGGCTGAGGGTGGAATTTCTGAGGCTGCCCCCAGCGTTGTAAACCCCGACCTTCCGACTGGTTGATCCCCAAGATGAGCAAAGACCTCTGCTGGTCCCAGCAGTCTTTCCTCAAGACTGCTCGAGAGAGTTTGCAGGCTCCCTACTCACAGCTGTTGAGCAAAACCCTATTTGCCTCCTCTCCTTCATTCTGGGTCCCTCTGACCCAAGGATGGCCCCGGAATTATATACATGCCATGCAGGAGTCTCAAATACTTCAGGGCCACACAGCTAACATGAATTCATGAAGCTAGCCAGGTGTAAGGCCATAACTGTTTTGAGGCTTATATCCGCACCAAATGTAACAGTTGCTTGATTACAATGCATTTTAGGACACTGAGGGGGGCTAATAAGAGGTCAGGAAAAACCTGCTGTCAGTTTCATACATTCTAGAACGTCAGTTGTATGCATTCTACATCCATTTACTCCCTTTGGGCCAAACAAAAACTCTAATCCTGAAACAAGAGACTGTATACATAGGTCGAGCACTCAAAAATACCTTCCTATGAGCCTGCTTCTCCAGGAACATTGGCACAGGCTCTGGTTCTTTGGGGAAGCTGGTGGTTTGAAGCAGGCTTGGCTCTTTAGGCCTGCTCAAATCTTGAGGTGGAACCCTTATATGTTCAGGTTTAAACAAGTGGAGCTTAGACCACCTCACGTATGGGGCAACACCCACCAATCAGAAGGAGATATTTGCCACTTCCAGTGTTGGGCCTATGGAAAAGTGTGCCAACCCCCCTCCCCAGTGAGAGCATCTTTGCCCCTGGAGGATGATTGGATGAACAGGATCAATGATAAGTGCCTGAGATCATTCAGGCTACTCTAACGAGAGACCATGGACTGGGCAGTTTAAACAACAGAACTTTACTTCTTACAGTTCTGAAAGCTTGGCAATTCAAGATCAAGGTGCTGGCCAACCAGGTCCTGGTGAGATCAACCTTCCCGGTTTGCAGACAGTAGTCTTCTTGCCGTGTCCTTACATGGAGGTGGGGGGAGGGAGGGAGAAGCCATTCCCATCTCATCGGGACACTAAACTTACTGGGGGCCCCATCCTCCTGATCTCATGTAAACCTAATCACCTCCCAAAGCCCTCCCTCCTAGGCTCACCATCTCAGGGGTGAGAACACCACCTACATATTTGGAGGGAACCCAAACATGAGGTCTGCAAAGGAAGAAATGATAAGGAAGCTGTTCTCAGCTCAATATCAGAATAAACTCTCAAAGGACGATTTTACTTAGTCATCGAATTCATTTAGCAGATAATAAGTGAACACAGGAGGCAAAGTACAGTGTTCAGCCCTGGGGGACCCAGTGTGGGGCAAGCTCACATTCTAAGAGGGACACAGAGGAGAAACAGCTACATTTACACCTCCTGTTTGCTTGCTGTGGTGACGAATATGGGAAGGACGAGGACGGAGAGCTCTGGAAGGTCAGGACAGGCTTCCCTGGCCAAGCTGTGTGTGAACAGAGCTCTGACGAATCCTGGGGAGAAGAATGTCTCAGGTGGACCGAGCATCTCCACAAGGCAGGAAGGTTCAGTTCTCATTCTAAGAACTAAAAAACAAAACAAAATAAGTTATTTTTAAAAATGGACTGAGTTGCCTTTTGTGACAGTGAGTAGCCCCTTCTTGGGGATTCTGAGGTTGGCTGAGATGTTGTCTATAGGCACTTGGACAGGGGGCCTGTACAGTATATTCCAATTTTAAGTCTCACTCATTCCTTGATCCAAATAAGTGACATATTATGTTTTTCCTGCCTTTTTCTCCCTACATATCACCCCTCAATGAGAAAGAAATGGCTTCCACTCCACAGGTCCGGAGACCACATGCCCAGAGGAATAGAAATAGTCCTGATTCGGTGGGGATGGGAGCACGGGCCACTTCTGACGATCGAAGGGTTTTCGTGGGGTAGCTGACATTGGCCTGGGCCCTGAGAGCAGCATGGCGGGCCGTGAAGGAACGCGGGCATGTTGGGAGAGCAGCAGCATGGGTGATGGCGTGTGGGCCCCAGAGAGCACAGGCGCCCCAGGGGTCCGGTGTGACTGTACCCTAGAGGAGCTAGGACAACCATACTCTTTGTGCCTGAGTGAACTTGACGATTGGTTCCATGTCTTTGCCGGTCAAGAGAGGCAGTTCTGATGGGAGCATTCGTTGTGCTGTAGGAGGTAAGTCATTCCGTGTAGTGCCTGCCGGTGCTCAAGGCACGAATGACAGGCTCCAGAGCTTCAGGCCATCTCCTCAGGACAGCGTCACAAGGGTGACAAGGCGAGGATGCTGAAAAAGAGCTTCACTGATGGTATAACTATCATCCTGTGGATTACGGACACAGTTCTTTTTCGGCAGATATCTCTAGAGGTTATGCTCAAGACCCGTTTCAGAGGATTCCACTGCAGGCAGAGGGGCACTTGGGGGCCGTCTCTGTGGTCAGGGCGAGGGCTGGGGAAGGAGCGGCTGAGGGATGGCAGTGGTTCAGAGCAGCAGAGCAGGATGTGAGAGCCGCTTCTGAGCTGGGATCAGCTGGGCTCTTGTTTCACATATTTTATTTCTATTTTTAGATCCTAGTGTGATGCCAGATTCTTTGCAAAAAGCACCATTCTGTTTACAAATCCTCAGCTTCTGTATTATCTGAATCTCTGAGTCCATGTATGCCCTTCTCAGGTAACATAATGATCTCATTCTGAGGCCAGCCAGGAAGACCTGCCAAATCTCATCTGACACAACATAATAGACCCGCTCTTCCTGCAGTATTTCTCTTGCCTACAGATGCCCACATAAGCTAACACGGCCACGTTATGATACCTACCGGCCTTCCTACACGGGAAAAACAGACCCGCTCGTTGACTGAATGATACGTACTGAGGGAAAGTGACATAGCCTTGCTTAAAACTTTGTCGAAGCACTTCTACAACCAGGTGGCCAAGGCCAAGGCTCTGGCTCCAGTCACACGCTCAAAGCTGGGCCGTCCGCATGCAGGTGGAAGGTGCCAACCTGCGTGTGCTCAGACAGCCCTGCAGAGCTGACCTTGGCAGGGGCCGATCACACACAGAACCCGAGGCAACCAGCCTACAGAGATACGCGGATTTAGCTGGAAGTGGAAGAAGAGGAGGGAAAGGATGTGGTAGGGTGGAAGGAGTAGTCATAGGTAGAGCATAAAATATAAGCAGAGGTAGACAGATAAAAATGTCAGATGGTGGACACTACCTCCGGGGCTCCCACGACCACATTTGGTCAAATTCTGTTTTCTGTCACAGCTTTATTGAAATATAATTTATGTACCAAAAATGTCACCCTCCTGAAGTGTAAAAATCAGTGGGTTTTGGTATACCCACAGTGTTGCATAACCATCACTGCCCGCAGGAAATCAGCACCCTGTGGTTTTCCATCCCCTGAGAACCCCTAATCTACTCTAGTTCTCTATGGATTTTCCTTTTCTGGGGACATTTGTTATAATGGAATTCTACAATATGTGATCTTCGGTGTCTGGCTGTAGTGAGAATAAAGGTTTTATAGATTTTTCCACATGGTGGCATGAATTAGTCCTTCATTCTTTATGACTAAATAATGATGCACTGTATGAATATAACATACTGAGTTTACCCATTCGTAAGTTGATAGACATTTAGGTTGTTCATACTTTTTGGTGAATAATTCTGCTTTGAATATTCATGCACAATTTTTTTCAGGTTTTTTTTAGTTCTCTGATGTACTCCAACAAGTGGAATTTCTGGGTCTCATGGTAACTCCATGTTTAACATGTTGAGGAGCTGCCCAACTGTTTTCCAAAGTGATGCATCATATTCCAACCCCACCAACAATGTAGAGGAGGTCTACTTTCTCCATATCTTCACCAGCACTTGTTACCGTCTATCATTTTATTGTAGCCATCTTAGTGCATGTGATGTGGTATCTCATTGTATCCCGAATTTGATGTGCATTTTCCTAATCACTAATGATGTTAAGTTTTTTTTAATTTTTTTGTTTTGTTTTGTTTTTTTAAAGACTTTTTAAAATTTATTTGCCAGAGAGAGACACAGTGAGAGAGGGAACATAAGCAGGGTAAGTGGGAGAGGGAGAAGCAGGCTTCCTGCTATCAGAGAGCCTGATGCAGTCTTGATCCCAGGACCCTGGGATCATGACCTGAGCCAAAGGCAGACCCTTAACGACTGGGCCACCCAGGTGCCCCTGATGTCAAGATTTTTTTAAAAAATTGTTTTTGTCATTCATGTATGTATCTTCTTTAGAGATATATGTATTTGAATCATTTGTCCATTTAGAAATAAGATAATTTGTAATTTTATTTTTGAATTTAAGTTCTTTAAGATATTCTGGATAGTAGACACTTATCAGATAAATGCTTTTCAAATCTTTCTCCCATTCTATGGGTTTTCTTTTTGCTTTCTTAATAGTGTCCTTTGAAGTATACATTTTTTAATTTTGGTGAAGTCCAATCTTCTACTTTTGAAAATTGCTTATGCTTTTGATGCTACCTCTATGAAAAACATTGTCATAAAGATTTACTTGTATGTTTTCTTCTAGGACTTTTATGGTTTCAGTTTTTACATGTAGGTCTTTGATTCAATTGAGTTAGTTTTTGTGTGCAGTGTGAGATCAGGGTCTAACTCCATTTTTTTTTCATGGGCGAGCCAATTTTCACATCATTTGTTGAAAAAACCCATTTTTCCCCCATCCTTGTTGGAAAAAAAAATCAATTGACCATGAATGTAAGGGCTTTATCTGGCTTCTCTGTTCTATTCCTTTAACCTGTATGTCTATCCTGATGCCAATATCACACTGTGCTGATGACTGTAGCTTGATAATAGGTTTTGAAGTTGGAAAGTGAGAGTTTTCCAAGGCTGTTGTTCTTTTTCAAGATTGTTTTGGCTTTTCTGGGTCCCTTGTATTTCTATATGAATATGACCATTAGATCCACAAAGAAGCAAGCAAGGATTTCGATAGGGATTGTACTGAATCCATAGATCACTTTGGTTAGTACTGCAATTTCAACAATATTAAGCCTTCCAGTCTGTGAGTATGGGTTATTTCCATTTACTTAGATCTCCTTTAATTTTTTTCAATAATATTTTATAATTTTCAGTGTATAGTTTTGCACTTAAAATATTTATTTCTAATCATATTATTTCTGATACTGGTTAGTATTGTTTTCTTAATTCCCTTTGTAGATTATTAATTCATAGTGTATAGAAATAAAATTGATTTTTGTATATTGATCTTGTGTCTGACAATCATGCTGAACAAATTTATTAGTTATACTAATTTTGTGTACATGTGCATGTGTATTCTTTAAGATTTCCTATGTTTAAGATTATGGCATCTGTAAATAGAGTTTTACTTCTTTTTTTCTAGGTTGGATACCTTTTATTTCTTTTTCTTGCCTAATTGTCCTGGCTAGTAAAACCTTGAATAGAAGTGCTGAAATCTTAGGGGACAACATTCAGTTTTTCATCAATAACTAATGTTCTCTGTAAGTTTTTAACAGATGAACTTTATCAGGTTGAGGGAATTCCTTCATGAATATCCTTCGTTTGTTGAGAGCTTTTATCATGAAAGAATGTTGGAATTTGTCACAAATTTTTTTCTGTGAATGTTGACATAGTTATGTGTTTTTGCTCTTTTTTATTAATCACTAATTATGTTGGCTGATTTTTGGATCTTAAGCTAATCTTGGATTTCTGGGATAAAACCCACTTAGTCATGTTGTAGAATCCTTTTAGTATACTGCTGGATGCAGTTTGACAGTATTTTGTTGAGGATTTTTGTGTTTATATTCATAAAGGATATTGGTCTGCAGTTTTCTTGTGATGTCTTTGCCTGGTTGAGGTACCAGTAATACTGGCCTCATAGGCTGAGTTGAGAATTGTTTCTGTCTTTTCTGTTTCTTGGAAGAATTTGTAAGAGATTGATGTTAAGTCTTTAAACATTTAGTAGAATTTACCAGTAAAGTCATGTTATTCTAGACTCCTCTTTGTGGATAGTTTTTCTGGTTTCTAATTCAATCACTTTACTTATTATAGATCCCTTCAAATTTTCCTTTTCCTATTGAGTCTATTTCAGTAGTTTGTGTCTTTTAAGGAATTGTCTATTTCATCTAGGTCGTCGATTTGTTGGCATACAATTGTTCAAAGTATTCTCTCGTACTCCTTTTTATTTGTGTATGGTCAGTAGTGATATCTCCTCTTTCATGTGTGTCCTTGGTAATATAAGTCTCCTTTCTTTTGCTCAGTCTCATGGAAAGTTTGTCAATTTTGTTGATCTTTTCAAAGAACAAATTTTTGGTATCAATTTTTCTCTATTGGTTTTCTATTCTCTATTTCATTTATTTCCATTCTAACCTTTATTATGTTTTCTTTCTTCTTGCTTTGAATTTATCTAGGTTTTTCTTTTCAGTTTCCTTAAGATGAATGGTTAGATTACTAATTTGAGGTCTTTCTTCTTTTTTATGTAGGTGTTTACAGCCATAATTTTCCCTTGAAACACAGGTTCAGCTTCTTCCCATAACTTTTGGTATGCTGTTTTTGTTTTCACTCAATTCAAAGTATTTTCTATTTTTCCTTGTGATTTCTTCTTTGACTCATTGATTTTCACATTTTAAAATTTATCGCATTATCTTATGTTATTGATTCTTAGTTTCATTACAGCTGTGGTCAGAAAATGCACATTTTATGATCTCAGTCATTTGAAATTTATTAAGGCTTGCTTTGCCTCCGAACTCATTGTCTATCGTGGATGTATTCTAGGTTTACTTGAGTGAGAGGAAGATAAGCTCTGGTGCCGTCCAGTGGAGTATTCTGCTGATACCTGTCTGGGCTAGTTGGTCGGTAGGATTGTCCATATCTCCTATTTCCTTGTTGGTCTTGTACTCAGCTGTTTTACATATTACTGAATGTGAAATATTGGGATCTCCAGTCACTGTCGAACTGTTTCTTTCTTCTTTCTTTTCTGTTAGATTTTGCTTCAGGTTATTGTGAGGACAAGTAGTTAGGAGCATATGCGTTTAAAATGATCCTATCCAACTGATTATATTTAACTGATGGATTGACCTTGCTATCCTCTGCAGCCCATTGCAGGCAGTCGGAGGCAAACATAACTCAGGTTTGGGGAGACTTGCTTCCCTGTTCCATCTAGCTCATCAACGGCTTTCAATTGCTCATCAGTAGATGTAACTACATCTTGTTACAGGAAAAGCAGATGTGGAGAAAGAAGAACTGAATCTTGAAGGATGAAAAGAGCTTAGCCAGAGCTTAACCCCTTAGTAAGGGAAATTTAGGCATAAAAGTAGGACAGAGCAAAATGTGTTCAGGCTGGTGCATTTCTTTCAGAGTAGCTGGAAGGTAGAGTGGGAGGCGGGGCCACTGTGAGGGTGAGAAAATGCCAGGACAAGATCTTGAAGGACGAAGGATATGAATCAGAGATATCGGATTTTATTTTGAAGGCTCTGGGGCACCAAAGGAAGATTTTATTTTTTTATTATTTATTTATTTTTAAATATTTTATTTATTAGGCAGAGACACAGCGAGAGAGGGAACACAAGCAGGGGGAGTAGGCGAGGGAGAAGCAGGCTTTCCCACAGAGCAGGAAGCCCAATGCGGGCTCGACCCCCGGACCCTGGGATCACGACCTGAGCCGAAGGCAAACGCTTAATGACTGAGCCACCCAGGCTCCCCCAAAGGAGGATTTTAAATAGGAGTGTGATTTCAGATTTACAAGTCAGTAAGTGCACCATTCTGACAATGTGGAGAGCTCAAGGCTGGCAAAGAGCAGGACAGTTAAGAGGCTGTTGGAGGAAACAGGGACAAATGGGGAAAAATTGAACTAGGGCAGTATAAGTAAGGCAAAGAAGCAAGGTGCTCTGAGAGATGCACAGAAGTGTATTTTACAACATTTTGGTGGTTGTGGGTGAAGAAGAACAGTGCATTTCCACCTTTCGTAATGGATGCAATTCAGGAAGGGGGAATCCAGGAAAACAAGACCACCCCCTTTCAAGGGAAGGGTGCAGAGCCAGGGGGCATCCAAAGAGCGATGCCCACTAAGCTGTTGCATACGTTTGGGAGCTCAGGACATAAATCTGGAGGGGGTATGTTTATTTAGAGTGTATTTTCTTTTTTCTTTCTTTCTTTTTTTAAAGATTTATTTGCTTTTATTTGGGGGCTAGAGAGTGAGAAAGAGAGAGAGAAAACACCAGTGGGGGAGAGGCAAAGGGAGAGGGAAGAAGAAAGAATCTCAAGCAGGCTCTCCACTGAGTGTGCAGCCCAGTGTGGGGCTCGATCTCACAATCCTGAGATCTCATGACCTGAGCTGAAACCAAGAGTCAGATGCTTCACCGACTGAGCCACCCAGGCTCCCCTAGGGTGTATTGTCATATAAAATCTGTCTATCTGGAGCCAGAGAAGAGGTGGGATCATCTAGGGAGAGCATCCGAATTGAGATGAGTATCTGCAAGAGAGCTTTGGAAGAAAAGCAGCCTTTGAAACAGGGCAGAAGTAAGAACTGCAGGAAATGCAGGAAAGATCCTGAAAAACACAATTAATAGAGCCTTCTCTGTCTTCCCCTCTGGCCGTGCGGTACAGAACACACACAACAGTGCTGTGCCAGCAATCGGTGTCCAGCATGGGCTTCCAAGAGCTTGTGACATCTCAGGGCAGTGACTATGGTGTTTGGAATTTTTTACTTTGGACAGATGTTCAGTGTTCTGTCTTCCAGTCCTTTGAAGTATGTATCCTGGCTGTTATTTAAATACATATTTAGTAAGATAATATTGTTTGGAATCAATGCAACATGCCCTCCACTTCCTAAAATTGGGACCATTGGCCATGGTGGTTTAGCCCTGGAATCAGTATCTTTTCCTCCTTAGAGCCCCACACCGCACTGATGTTACTCTAAGTAGCCAACACTAAGCCTGCTCATCCTGCCTCGCCTGTTCCTTCCCACAGAAACCATGATAAGGGACCGTATCCCCATTTCCCCCCTCCCTCTGCCTCCGGATGGACCCTGGTACCTCCCTGGGGTGCCCGACGGTGTGGCTTGTCCCCCTCCTCTTATGGATCGGTGAAATACAAGCCATCTTTTTAATGGAAGTTCTCTCTTGATCTGCTGGCCTCACCATCCCTCGATAATCATAAGACCTATGAGAAAACTGTGCATGTGCCTGGCAGGGTACCAGCAAGAGGCTGGGCTCTCAGCCATCTCAGATTTAGAGATGTTCAAGGATACCTTTCCTACCCACACTCGCCCATGAAAAAAGGTATGCAGCTTCTACGGCCCGACTCCTTCGCACTTGACAATGATGTACAGCCTCTATGCCAGGCCCTTAAGTACAATCCTCTAAATCTATATTTCTTACTGAGCCAGATGATTTGTCTTTCTGACAATATTAGGCCTTGGAAATGTAATTTTTTAAATTAAAGAACTTTATAACATGGTTCTCCAGAAGAGCTCCATCCAGCCCAGATGAGGACATTTGTCTCTTGCTCTGTCCCCTTGGTGATATTTTAATATTACATAATTCACTTAACAATGCACTTATTAATTACGGGAAAATCTCACCACCATCTTCTTACATTGCTGCTAATTGGATAGTTTGAGGAAAGTTTTTTTCTGTTAAAATCCTTGTCAGTTTTCAGAAATAATTTGCTTGGCATTAGCACTGAATTAAGATGTTTTTCAAAAGACTTTCACAATTTAAGCCACACACGATGAAGGACTGTAGGATCCTTTGGAAGTCAGACACATAGAGATTCCATGCATGTCCATTTGGAGTGCAGACGATCCTGGAGAAAAAAATGCAACCCACGGGCTGGAAGAACGGAGGGTTCAGAGATGCCCCCAGTCGGCAGTTTCTCTGATTCCACCTCGGTGTCCCTCTCCTGCTCTGGTTCTATTTTCCACTGGGGACACAGTGAGGGATGCCAGGTCTGAAATGAGTCCTTCCGGAGCAGGTTGAAGGGTGTGCACTGAGACCGTTGGTGCTCCTGATCATCAGGTGGGCCATCTTTGTGCCAACACCTGTGCACAGGTGAATGGGCTTTTGGACTATCCACCCAGACAAGAGGCAGAGGTCCTGGGAGAAAATCGGGGAACTGGACTAGAGGAAAGGGGGGTAGACACTGATGGTAAACCCCATGTATATCCATGATTTATCCCTAGAGGAATGCCAGCCTATCCAGTGTTGAATAATTTCAGTATTCTGATTTGGGAAAAGGAAGCATTTGTAAAACTATGAAGCAACTCCTACACATAATATAGGCTACTAAGGTATGCTATTTTATGCTTTGCATAGAATACCTCAAATAAAGGAGCAGGAAGGGGATCTTTCAAAGGGAGAAAGAAAAGCAGAGAAAGCATGAGTGCCCATAAGGACACCGGGCTGGTGCAGTTGGTAGAGCATGCAACTCTTGGTCTCAGGGTCGTGAGTTCAAGCCCCACACTGGATGTAGAGTTTATTTAAAATAAAAAAAAATAATAAACAAAAGTATTAGTGGCCACAGAGGAATGATCATCAGCTCATTCTTTTTCCTTACGAATTAATCTTTTTAAGAACGAGGAGTCAAGACGAAAAAAAAATAATTCCACAATGAGAAGTCCATAAAGGCCAGTAAAAGCCAACATTTTAATGAGATCAAATAAAAGAAAAAGATGCTGTATATAAGACAGTGAAATAAGAAAGAAGAGGGACTAATAGGAAGGCAGAGCATAAATTGAGGAATCGTTTTAGAGTCCTCTACTTGTAGTTGATGAGTCTGCACACTTTACGAAGCTACTCATATAAAGGGTATACATGTAAGTATATGATGTATACAAACACCATGTTTTACATTATGAGTTAATGAAAAGAGCACAGGTTCTTCACTGGGTTTTTTTTTTTCCTTAACATTTCTTACTCTGACCCGAGATTTCCCAATGGTAGGTCCTCTTAGAGCTGTTTTGGTGAAGGTACTTGGTATTTTTCCAAAGACAAGGGAGAGAAGTCACTCAACTATACCATGAGTTGAGTCCCATCTTCCCGGCCTCCAGATAACCCACAGTGGAGTTCTTACTGTGTTATTAACACACGAAGAACGTGTCAATGTTGGTTGTGTACTCTAAGTCAAAACCGAAAGGGATGTACACGGTGTTAGGAACGCTCTGTCTGGAACAGAACTCTCCGGTGCATCTGGAAATCTGGTGATGCTGGGAATGGCCTAGACCTGCACTGTCCCCTCTGGTTCCCACTAGTAGTGTGTGGCTATTGGATCCTTGATAGGCGGCAGGTGCAAATAAGAAACGTATACACAGACAGTGAATCTCGGAACACTACATCGAAAACTAATGACGCACTGTACAGTGACTAAAATAACACAATTAAAAAAAGAAGAAAAAGAAACTGAATTTTGAATTCCATCTAATAGGAATTAAAATTAAAATGTAAAGAGACACATGTGACTAGTGGCTACCAACTGGGGCCGTGCAGGTCTGGAGCATTGACAGCCTGAAGGGGAGGGGCATTTGCTGTTTGGAAGTGTTCGTAGCTTCTAGGTCATGTCAGAAAAAAACAGACACTGGCCTTGAAAAATTCTACATTTCAGGTGCACTTAACTGTTGTGCAGAAATGCTTTGTATGCAATCTGTATGCAATAATTATCAAGCACCAAGTGAGAACTAGGCATCGAAGATATGGAACCTAGCTCCGCAGCTTCTCACTGGCTCAACCAGCACGCCTCGCTGCCCTGGGAATCCCAGGGGTTAGCAGCCCTGTTTAATGTAGTTGTCCAGCAAGGGGTTGAAGCTTGGATGTCATTTAACTTCCACAGACCCTAACTTTCTGTTGCTCAGGCTCAGCATCTGCCAGCTTGACGAGTGCATGGGGGCATGTGGTGTGCTGAACGCCGTTGCTGGAGACAGATGGATCTGCCAAAGCAATTATGCTCTGTTAAAAAAAAAAAAGCTTCTAAAATGCTTCGCAATTCTGAAAATTATTTTACCCAAAGAAATGACATCTCATAAATGTGTCTTAGAAGACTGCAGGGTTGACCCTAACAAAGGGTTAGCAAGATAGAATTGGAGCCCTGGAAGGCCCTCACCCAGGGAGTGCATTTCACAGATAAGGGGATGGAATTCAGGAAAGATGATGTGCCTCCAACCACCGAGTTAATGAGTGGCAGAGATGAGACTAGAATTCAGGTCTTCTGGTCCCAGTTTCCTTTCACTACAAAATGTGGCTTATCTGTGGTTGTCTGGAATGCACGTCCCACTTTTGAGAACATTTCCACATTAGAGACAAGCTACTCTATTAGCAGTTTTCTCCTAAATCTTCATGCCTCCTGAGCAGATACAGCCCATTTCTGATTAAAGAATTTAACTTAAAGAACACACTTTACTGCCTTCCAATAAGCCCTTTAAACATCCTGCACTTCAAGCTTTTATTCTGGATTCCATTGTAAGGTGATAATGAGGAGCTGAAAACTAATTAGCTCATCAGACAAAACTGTCTGGTCTACCATCTGCTGAGTCTGGAGAGTGATAGTTCCT
The DNA here is from genome assembly GCA_002007465.1 of Ailurus styani. Classification (NCBI taxonomy): domain Eukaryota; kingdom Metazoa; phylum Chordata; class Mammalia; order Carnivora; family Ailuridae; genus Ailurus; species Ailurus styani. Next base: position 552,972 of record LNAC01000366.1, on the reverse strand, counting down.
GGTCGAACTGAGAAAAGGGACTAAAAATATAAAATCTCCCCTGTTCCTCACCCCCTTCTTGCCTTGTTGCATGATAGAGAAGGGGTTATGGAAGAGCCGGGACTAGTTTACCCTGCCAGCCAGGCTTGTGGTCACGTGTCTCTTGGATGGGATGTCGAAGTCAACGTTCCCAAGTTTTATTGCAAATGTAATTAGTCAAGGTTGTTCTCATTGCTGTGGGTACCCTTCCAACATATGCGGCCTGTTACATAAGGCATTTGGGGACAAGAAAAATGGCTTGAGGGTCAATGCGTGGTTTTCACATTAACCAAGTTGCCAGGACCCAGGATCCATTGGCCCAATGTCCCCCACTTGGATTTGGAATGAATTCCTGGGCTCTTTTCTTTAGATGACCTCTTTTGTTGTGGGTTCGAATGGCTCGTGTCTCTGGAACTAGGCAACATTTCTTCATTCACTCAAGCATCTTGTCTTTTATTTCACTGAGAACTGGACTCAGTCATCAAGTGTGCTTCCCCAGAATTGTCAATGAGCCAACAACCGTCTGCCTTAACAGCGGTGCTAAACCAGTGGGCGTGGCGCTCCAGGACAGTGGGCCCCTCAATTCTTTTATGTATGTGCCCTTGGATCCCACTTTCAGAGCTCTCTGGGGGAAATGCCTGAGCCTTTGGAAGTCTACTTCAGATGACAGGGCATGAAGTTTATGCAAAGGCCCATTTTGTCAAATTATCCTGGCTGTCATTTTCACATTATGATTTGGAACTGAAAAGTCAGATTCTTTTTGAAAGTTATCAGCCCACATGCTCACATATAAACTGAAGCAGTAAGGGAAACAAATTTAAAATTGGAATTCAAAATTCCAAATCCTTGGTAGGGCATATACCAGAAGATAGTCATATTTGCATTAATGCTAAATAAATCATGGAATTTTGGGTATTGGGCTGAGATTGGATTTTTAGGGTAATTTTTCTCTTGCAAGCAAGGGACCTTATGAGCTCTCTAAATTGTATTCTAAAAAAATAAAATAGATTGTATTCTGAAAAATTCACATGACTTGTATTTACACAGCACTTTAATACCAACTCTTCCACTCGAAAAAGATTTTTGTTGGCTCCAAACACATCAACCGCAATTTGCTCACTAACAGGTCCAAACTCCTCTGTGATTAAAAATAAACCACCACAAACCAAACAAAAGCAACCACAGAAACAGACAACAACAAGCTAACGAAGTGAACAAAACCCAACTACTCAAAGATGATCTTGGAAGTGTATTAATGTGGGTTTCTTTTTATTTAATATTTTAATTATTTGCCCCAGGGGTACAGGTCTGTGAATCATCAGGCTTACACCTTTCACAGTGCTCACCATAGCACAAACCCTCCCCAATGTCCATCACCCATCCACCCTCTCCCTACCCTCCCACCCCCCAGTAACCCTCGGTTTGTTTTGTGAGATTAGGAGTCTCTTATGGTTTGTCTCCTTCCCCATCCCATCTTGTTTCCTTATTTTTCCCTCCCTACCCCTCACGACCCCCTGCCCTGCCCCTCAAGTTCCTCATATCAGAGAGATCATATGATAATTGTCTTTCTTTGATCGACTTATTTCGCTCAGCATAATACCCTCCAGTTCCATCCATAACATGGGTTTCTTAATGAGGCCTGAATTTTGATTTCCAGTTTATTTCCAGCCCCATTTCTTGTTGGTTAATTATTTTCAGTGAGAGCCCTGAGTGGCCATCCATCCATCCTTACGATAGCTTAAGTTGGCTGACGCACCATGTTTCAGCTTCCAGAAGGTAAAGACAGTGATCCTCCCTGCTTTGTCCTGGTCTTTGTTCATTTGTCTGTCCTGCCCCCAGAACTTTAGATTTTCCTCCTCTTCTAGGAATGATGCTCATTCTGTGGAACTTAGAATTTTGACCCTTGCTAGACCCTTCCTACTTAACATGTGGTCCCTGAACTGGTAGCTTCCGAGTTTGCTGGAAATGCAGATCTGCGTATCATGACCAGCTCCTGGACTAGTTTCCCAGATGGTTGGGCACACATCATAATTCTGACTGCCTGTTTGAGCCATGGGATTGCTTCTCTCTCTTTGGCTTCAGGTCCTGATCCTCCTGGGGCCCCACCTCACCACCAGCATCCAGCCTACAGAGCCTCCCACTGGGAATTACCTGACAATAGTGTTCCCGATCTGATGGTGAGCAAGGACCATCTTAGCGGCTTTTTGTCTTGGATAGGGATGTGCTGACGTATTGGTTTTAATTATCATGTGTGTGTTTTTCTCCCTCTAATAGTTTATAAACTCCCTTCAGAGCAGAGTGCATTTCTGATTCATCTCTTTCTGATTCATCCCCGGATGGGCCTCAGCTAGCAATCCATTACACTTATTAAATTAACAAGCGCATGTACCTGATGTAGAATGGCTGAGACTTGGGACTTGCATTTGAAAAGTCACTTGAGTGGGGATTGGAGATCTTTGACAATCAAACAGTGATGTTTGAGAGAGGAAGAGACACTGATCAGAAATACAATGGACCTTGCACTACTGCAGTCTCTTCCACCCTTCAAAGCGTTTACCTACCAACTGTCTTATGCCATCCTCATTGAATCTCATTTTTCCCTGCATTCGTCAAATGGGAGCTTGGTACCAAAGTCATGATATTATTAATATTGTTTTTAAGATTTCATTTATTTATTTGACAGAGAGAGAGAGATCACAAGTAGGCAGAGAGGCAGGCAGAGAGAGAGGAGGAAGCAGGCTTCCTGCTGAGCAGAGAGCCCGATGCGGGCCTCGATCCCAGGACCCTGAGATCATGACCTGAGCCGAAGGCAGAGGCTTTAACCCTCTGAGCCACCCAGGCGCCCCAAGTCATGATATTATTGAGAGACATAATTTAGATAATGTATGTAACATACATTATCTAACAAATTTGTATCTAACAAAATTGTATCTAACAAATGTATGTAACATACATTATCTAACACATAACAGATTTCTTGACACATGATAAATGCTCAGTAAATACATATTTCCCCATCCCCATTCTAACTCAATGGAACTAAGACATACAAATTGTGGATCTTGGTTATGGATGGACTACAGAGCACTAACATTTAAATTTGATTATTTTCTCTTCATCTTTTCTAAACAGAGAATTTGAGGTAATTAAAAAGAAATAAGAGTATTGGTCCAAAAGAAAATAAAATGAAACCTTTTTTAGTTCAGCCATGATTGTAAATATAAGATTCACGTATGAACAGAAAACTGTAACATTTCTGGAGTTCCAGGGGAGTCGGGAAACGTCTTAAGAAATCACACTTGGAGGGAGAGCGAGGTGCGGCTTCTGTTCTCCGAGCAAGAGGAAACCGAAGAAGTTTCTCAGGATAGCCCTTCCCTGGGGTCCCTGAGTCAGACAGTGGACATGCTTATTTCATAGTGATGATCCTGAATAAATACTGAGCACGTAACAATGAAACTCCATTCACTGAAGATCATTTTCCCCGGTTCTCTCCCTCATTTATGAGCAGCTCCTCCTCTGATTGAGCTTCCGGTCTCCTTGTGCCCATGTGGTCCCCTCTGCACGGGGCTGTCTCGCCGGACTGTGCTGCGCTGACTTACTACTGACCGATGGATGCATGTTTCTCTGTGGCTTGTGAGGACCAGGACCGTCCTGCTCACTTTGGAGTCATCATTGCTGCAGGGTGCCTGGCACAAAGTGGGTGGCCACCGGTGAGCGGACAGGTGGGTGTAGGTCAGGAGCTGTGCTTCTCAGCGTCGGCTGCACTTACAACTTCTCCGGGGAGCTTTTATAGGATGCCCACTCCTGCGAACCTCCCCACGAGGTCCCCATTCAATGGGCTGCGGGTGAGGAGCGGCCCCAGGTACTTTCATAAACTGCTTGAGTGATTTGATGTACACTCGAGGTATCGGAGCTGAGAGCCAATAGGTAAGAGTATATAAATATACTCTTCAACTTAATTATGATATAGTATCATTGTAGCCGGTTACTACATTATACTAGGTAGTGCTTAATGAAGAAGGCAGTCCTTGCCCTTGAACAGGTAACAATTTGGTAGCAAGGACGAGGGTAGTCATTCGATAACCACACTGCACGGTGACGAGAGAAACAAAATTGATCGCATGTGCACAGTGTGCCAGGCACTGAGCTCTTTCCAGGGGGCGCTATCTGAATTAGCCTCTACGAGCACCCAGAAGAAAGGCATTTTGATGATTTAATCCCATTTACAAGATAAGAAAATCGAGGTGAAGTGAATGTGAGAGTTTGGACTTGCCTTCCAATAATCTTAACATCAGTACTTTTAATTTTTTGGGGGGGCGTGTAAGCTTCAAGTTTCCCTTTTTAATTCTAAGTACCCCCCCACCCAAAGAAAGATAATGTACCAGGCTATGCACTGGAGCTGCTCTGAGGGAAGACTGGTGCTTGCTTTGGGTATGTATGGTCTTAAGTGAGGGAGGTAGGCAGCAGGGCTCTGGCTGGCATTAATGGGGGGGCTGAGTGGGGCACGAGCTGGGGAAACATCTTGACTAGGAGCAATGAACTAGAAACTTCCTTATTTTACAAACATGGGTAATGAAGGGTCAGAGTTTAAGAACTTTGGTCTATGGGGCGCCTGAGTGGCTCAGTCGTTAAGCATCTGTCTTCAGCTCAGGTCATGATCCTGGGGTCTTGGGATCAAGCCTTGCATTAGGCTCCCTGCTCTGCTCTGCGGGAAAGCCTGTTTCTCCCTCTCCCACTCCCCCCGCTGGTGTTCCCTCTTTCACTGTATTTCTCTCTGTCAAATAAGTAAATAAAGTCTTTAAAAAAAATTAAAGACAAAAAAAAAAAGAACTTTGGTCTAGGATACCTGACTTTAATCACTAGGAACCAGGACGTCCATCCGGGTGGGCTCTGGCCTCTTGCCTCTCTGCTTGGACAGCCCTTAGCAGTGTCAAGGACACTTGGGCAGACCCTAGGTGTCACACTGGTACACTGTGTTGTTTGGTGAGCTGATATTATTACAATTCAGATTATCCTTCTTAAACTCAGACCTGTGCTTTGTGGCCTGGGAAGTGTAATTTAAACGGTGAGAAGCAAGGTCTCCTGGCTCTCGGCTCACTACATATCTCCGGACTCTCCACAGACTCATTCCTCAGGCATCGATTTTAGGGTCACAAAAGATTTTAAAGACAGAAAAATTTATAAACTGCCAAAATAGTAGAGTTCCTTGTTTTAAGTTATTTCCTTCCTACTCACTCCCTCGGCTTTGTTCTTCATGTCACACCACCTCTGCCAGGGGTTGCTATAAGCATTTGCAGCCTTCAGGGGTTTGAGTTCCAGGTCTTCCCACGTGGGCAGACTTTCTTTTCACACAGTGCACGTGTGCAAGCGCGTGTGCGTGCACACACACATTTATCGATCTATAGATCTATTTATTTTGCTTCTTTATCCCCATTTAGGGGTGAATCGAAGTCCTGTTAAGTATTCACCAGCATTTCTAGAAAAGTGGGTCTGCAAAACCTTTTGTGTCAAGGTCCTGCGTAGGAGGGCCTTTGAGATGATTAGTTGCTTCCTATCATCTGGAGAATAGCTGCTCCAGCGGTCTCATGCCCGGCCCACTAGGGTCAGCACCTGGCCTCGCGCATGGAGACCCTACCTCCTCTCCAACACATCTTTGTTAAGGGGCTGCCATGTCCCGGCAGTGGTGGAAAGCTTGGGCTAAAAAGAAATCCAGCCTTCCAGGGCTTTATAACCCAGCAAGGGAGAGTTTTTAAAAGCCAGGGTTGGGCATGTAAAATTTCCTGACATTTTTTTCTGTCTTAAGATCCTTGAAACCAAACTTGAGAAAAATCGTCAAAATAACCTTGAACAGCCCCACAGAAGGCATGTGTCGCCGCAGTGTTGCTAGAAGAACCCCAGCTGGGGGAGTCTGAGCGGGGTGTCTGTGGGGGCTGTCCCCATCCTGGTCACCCACCTACCCGGGAATCCCAGGAATGGACAGCATCGAAGCTCGGGCTGAGACCAACCAACCAACCACTGGTAGGTAACACTAAAGGTGAGGGTGACATGCTCCTAGTCACTAGGTTGGAACTGGGGAAGTTGGTGCTGCATTCAGAAGCACAGAGAGGCTTGCTCACACCACCGTGTTCTGGAGTGTCCAAACTCCTGGGTCCTAGCTCGATCATATCCCCTTGCAGCTCTCCCGCATCTTCCCAGATGGGAAGATGGTCAGCCCACCCACGGAAGGCCTTATCAGTGTGCCTCCATCAATCATGTAGAACGTCCTGCTGCAGTGAGCTCTTCTCTTTTGACCCTTACTGAAAACTACCTGTTCAACGACTCATGCTTCCCGAACCCTCCAAGGTAAAATCACCGACTTGATTAATGGCGGCTAGAATTGTCTCCAAGGCTTCACATTTTCTCCTGTGAGCAACCTAGGGGAAGCTTGTGATTTTTATTTGGTCAATTATTTGTTTATTTGTGCCTTCTCCCCAGTTTGTTCCAGAATGAACTTGAGGTACCTTTCACAAAGAAGAGGGACTAAAAATGATATTAGCAAATGAGACTATGAAGACCAAGTTTGAATTAGAGCAGCAGGCATACATTATTGGAAACAGAGGCATTGGACCCATTCGTTTGCTCAAAGAAGCCACAAAGTCAGTGCTGAGCTCCCTGGAAAGCAAGGCTCCACATCTCTGCCTAGAGTCAGCAGAGTCCTTAGACCAAGTGTGGGGCTTGGATCCCTGCCTGTGCTCAGGTCTCACACCATGAAGCTGGCACTGATGAAAACACAGTGCCCTTCTATGTCCCTTCCAGATCAAAACATCCTTCCTCTCATTAGAGACAATCACTGTTCTAATATCCACGTTAATCAATTCCTTGCTTTTTTAAATAGTTCATTACCTTCCCTCTGCATACCCTTAATAATGGATTGTTTTCACTGATTTTATGCTCAGAAGTGAAACCATCTGTGGAAGCTTTTCATCTCAACGTCAGTTGCTTCTGTTAGCCTAATCCACGGTGTTGCGTGTTGTTTGTTGTCATTGTCATTTATCGTCATTGCTCTGAATTGTTTCATTGTATGGATATGACACAATTTATGTATTCATTTGAATGCAGATGGGCTACTTTCCATTTTGGGGATGCTTTGAATTTATTATCTCACACATATTTGTCCCCAAATCCCAGGAGGGCTCTGGCCCCTTCATCACATTGTCTCCTGGGATGGGCATGTAGCTGTCTTAATTATCTTTGAATTCCAGCACCTATTTCCGTGGTCGACACATAGTGGGCCCTCCATGACCTCTGCAAAATATCAAGTTGAAGGAGACAATATGATACAGTGGGAAAAATAATCAAGCATTGAATTGAAGGCCAGGTAGCCAAGTAGCACGCTGTAGCTTAGCAGCTCCAGAGAAGTCAAATCAAAAGGAAACCTGTTTATCATTTCCTTCATAATTCTCACAAAGCTCCTTTCTGGTAAGGACTGCATTGACTTGACATCTGAAGAATTTCCCAAGATGCTCACAGGCCTTCATCTGTAAAACTTAATGAAGAGAAAAAGAGAAGGGAATATTCTGAGACCATTGAAGGGGGCTGTCCTGCCTAAGTGCATCAGATAAACCTTGTACTTACCATCATGGGCTTCCTTCCTTGGTTTTAGAGGTACTAAATATTGCTTCTCCTACCAAGAGAAAGTGGACAAATCAGTACGAAATAGGAACCTAAGCCTAAGGAGTCACTGTTAGGTGGGAATCTACCCACTGAGCGGGCATCTCAACTTTGAATCCAACGGACTACCGGGGAGCAGGCTGGGACACAATCCCAGGGTCAAGGTCAGAGTGGTTTGAGGTGTGGCATCATCAGCAAGGGAGGAGTGGGCCTGTGACACAGAGGCCAGTAAAAACTGTTTTTTCTTGCAACTCTACCAGCTTGGTTTTCTCGCCCTATCTTCCTAAGGCTTGATAAACTGAGAGGCAGAGCTACCCTACTGAATTTCTTGACTTCCCTGCTGAAAGACAGCTGACCTTGTTGGGGTAATGTGTCAGGTTCTATAACTCTGGCAGAGCCATGGGAGCCGCCAGGGGGCAGGCAGTGGGAGGCGCGCGCACACTGTGGCTTGTGCTGTGGCTGATGCCTTCGCCTGTTTCACGCCCGTTGCGCTACTGAAACTGTCTGCTCTAAGAGTCTGCCATATGCATGCTGGATCCTCTTGGCTTCTGGGGGGGTGGATCAGGAAGGGTGAAGATGAACTCTTCCCGCCTTTCATATTCTTCTGGTTAAGCCTGCGGCTGTGTGCGGGGAGGCCAGGCAGGATGATCCGTGGGTCTGTGCCAACTCCACCGTTCCTGCAGTCTACGGCTGCTTCTCCCATGATGAATTCTTGAATATCTAAGTAGACATTTTGCCAGGGCTGGTGAGCCAAGTGGCACATAGCTTTGCGTCCCTGTCGGAGCCTGGCATGGCGCCTTGCTTTCTGGTCCCGAGGAACCACTAACAGAGCGAAGCGGAAGCCCAGGAAGACAGATCCTTCCGTGTTTGTTTATGAGTTTCCAGGAGAGCAGAAACAGCCCGCCAGCTCAGCTTCCTTGGGCCAATTGACAGGAAACCAAGGACTGTCCACTTATCTTGGTATTTAAGGCACAGAAAGATCCCTGCAGTTTGGCTTCCGAACCTGGGGCATGATTGTCTCAGCTCATGGGTGTGGACGGAGTTTTTGATTCATGGGGGCTGTTCAGTCATTTCTGAGTCACTGATGGACAGCAGAAATGCACAGCTGAAGCATAGCTCTAGAAAAACCTTCCTACTCTGAGCAGCATTACAGCTTATGTTCTGCTTAATTTTTATTCCTAAAATGTGACCTTATTTGTGATGGCCACATTTGCGAATTCAAACACAAGTCTAGCGTGTTGGCTCGAACAGGTTAAGGTGATAAAATTTGTCTCCAAAATTTGTGCGAAACTCCTCTCTGGTGAAGGCTGATCTCAGAGAGTTTCCCGGAGTGCCGGGCTCTTTGGCCCTTCACGGATGGGGCACAAAGGCCACGGCCGCGCATCTGGTCTTCCTGGTGAACCACACGTAGGCACACGTGGGGGATAGTCCTTCTACAGAAAAACAAAGCTCTGCATCTTCCTGCCCCAAATCCAGGACTTATAAATAAAAAATAGAGATCAGTCTATTATCCTTCGTGTATTATTCATGATGCTAGAAAAGAACACTCAGCAACCATGAATAGCATCAGTTAGAAAAACAACAACAAAGAAGTCACAGGTGGGTAGACTTTTCCAAAAAGCTTACGACCTTGTTTAATAGCTACAGAAATTGATCATAAATGCAGGGCTGGGAAAGTCTTGCCTCTCCTCAAGAGCTTTCATTGTACCCAAACATATAAACAGCAGAGAAATGATTCATTTACTGTGCTCAGCACTCTGGAAAACTCTTAAAAAGCACCTTGTAAGGTGCATGGCAAACGTGGCAGAGAAATGCCAAAGGGCCTCACAAAGGCCTTGAATTAAATGCCAGTAATAAAGAAAAGAAAGAAAGAAAAAGAATCGGGGGGAAAAAGGGGGGATGGAAGCACGTGCTTTGTGACTAAGGGGGATCTTAAACCAACAGAGGAAAATATTAGGCTGTCTACTCTTTGGCTAAAAAGAGAGAATACCAGAAGACAGGAAGCGAGACAGATCGGGGCAAATGGAAACATGGAGACATCCCAGACGGGGAAGCCGAGGCTGAAGGCTGGCCATACTGCACAGCGAGCTTGCCTCAGGAAGGCCCTGGTGGGAACAGGTGTGAAGACGCCTGGCTTTCTCTGCAGCTCACGAGCTCCAATGGGCAAGCATGTGAATAGACTGAAGACCTCGGTCAGGACCTCCCACCTCTGGCACCCATCAGTTTCGATCTCCATGTCTGTGTCTGTTTCTGCTTTTGGTTGCTTCTTTCATGTGTTTTGTTTTTTAGATCCCACATCGGAGTGAGATCCTAAGGTATTCATCTGTCTGACTTACCTCACTCAGCATCGCGCCCTCGACGTCCGTCCACGTTGTCTCACGTGGTAAGCTCTCACCCTTTCATTACACTTCACGGTGTCTGCTTCTGTTTACATTTTGAGGTGCTTTTTGGTAATTTTCCTGGTCGTCAGGGGTAGGCTGGAGGAGGTGGGTGCTTTCTAGACCCCTGGGGAGAAAGCGCCCTGAATGTTTGGGTCTGGTGCAAAGTTCTGTGAAGAAGCCAAGATGCAGCAATTTTGTGACAGCATGGGGCATGTCTGCTCTGGGAAAAGGGGACTATGTCATCACCAGCAAGGACTCTCTGGGGAGGGTACTGGGGATGGTCCCCAGTCCTGTGCACGGGTGGCAGACTTTTAGGGAGCACCAGGTTTGATTTTATTTCATTTTTATTTCTTTTAAAGATTTTATTATTTATTTGAGAGAAAGAGAGCACAGAGAGGGAGCAAGAGGGAGAAGCAGACTCCCCACTGAGCAGGGAGCCCGATGCGGGGCTCGATCCCAGGACCCTGAGATCATGACCTGAGCCGAAGGCAGATGCTTCACTGACTGAGCATCTCAGGTGCCCCAGAGCACCAGGTTTGAGGGGGGCACAACTCACAGGGCACTTCTTCTCCTTCTTGGGACAGGAGTCACCAAGGCAACAACTTTAATTTAGCCCCTGCAGGCGGACTTGGGAGGTGGAATCTGGCAGGTGAAGTGAGAGACAGCATCGCCTGCACGGCAGACGTGTGGAAGGTGGGACGTAGGCAACAACTGTTTGCACGTCTTCTGTGTAAGCTGGGCACGTGTCCACACAATTTGGTGGCGGTCACAGAGTGCTTGGTGGACGAGAGACGGAGCTTGACAGGCGAGCAGCTTTACTAAGGTCAGGCGAAGCTTATTGGGGGGTCCCTATCGGACACGTGCACGGACTTGCATTTCGTGCTGGTGGAAACTGAGGGAGAAACTAAGGGAGAGCAGAGGGGCTCTGTTGAGGGGTGACGCCCATCAGAGCCTGGGCTCAGGGGGGCCAGTGGGGACTGGAGACCGACCCCCAGGATTGCACTTGACGGAAAAGGGATGTGGTTCTGCAAAGGTCCGGGCTGGCTTCCCGGGGAGGAAAGGGCTCTGATGACCCAGGAAAATGAAGCCGCACTGATATGGAGACTCGGGGTAGTGAGGCGTTTGAGAAGGGGTTAGCTCTGCGCTGGCAACCGACACCCAGAGGCAGCCCGCGGGCTCACATCGCTGTGGGGCTCCGTCTTTCTCCTGAGCCCTTGCTCCTCTGCATCCACCCTCCCAGCGGGCGCTGCTCTGTTCGTCCCACCTGGGCTCCGTTGTCCCACCCCCCAGTCCCCTCCTCGGCCAACGTTTGGTGACATGACTGACAGTGGCCAAACGGTGGCGCGCGATAGAAAGTAGGAAGGTGTGATTTGTGATTATCGAGTAGGGGAGGGGGTGCTCTCGGCTGGGTCACGGCAACTGTGGGGAGACCCTTTAAATCATCCCTGGAAGAGGCGGACAAGGCTCCACACGGCGTTGCTGGACACGGAGGCAGAGGACACTCAGGGGTGGAAGGCGCTGGAAGGAGTTATCAGCACACAGCTGTGTGGGAAGGACGGGGCTGGCGCTCCCAGGCGCAGGGTCTGCGAGGGCCAGCTGGCCCAGACCCCGTCCTCAGGCTGGAGGTCCCGGGGGCCTCCGCACACTCCCTCGCTGTGCAGGAGGCAGAGTCGGGGGGCTTCCACTCCCCCGCTCCCGGGTGCAGGAGTCACTGCTCTTCTCCTGGCCGCAGCTCCGCACTCCCTCCACCATCCCTCCCCGGCTGGAGGTGGCCTGGTCTGTGACTCCCCTATCCACACCTACAGTTCAGTAATTAGTCCTGTTTGTCAAGGAATCGTCCTCGAATCACCATGTTTTTTTGGCACAGAAAGTTTTAACCTCTGGATTTAAAAAGACACATACAGAATGAACGTAACCAGCAAGTCCCAGGAGAGATTGGAGGGACCCAACGGTAAGATGTCGAAAGAGGAATCTTCGAATGATCTTGATTGGCAAATACAAAACACCTTGGAACATTTTTAAAAACTAGTTCTTTTTAAAGATTTTATTTATTTATTTGAGAAGGGAGAGATGGAGCACAAAAGTGGGGAAGGAGAAGCAGACCCCCGCTGAGCAGGGAGCCCAACACGGGGCTCGATCCCAGGACCCTGGGATCATGGCCTGAGCTGAAGGCAGATGCTTAACAGACTGAGCCACCCAGGTGCCCCTAAAAACTACTTTTTTTTTTTAAATTCATGGTGGAAGAAAGGAGAGAGTTTGCTGTGAGAAAAATGATTTATTCTGACAGCATTTTCAATTCAATACAAGGGAGGGTGCTTTCTGAAAGCAACGGCAGACAGGCCATGAGTCAGGGGAACCTGGGTGGGTGCTATCGGAGCAGTCTTGGGTTGGGAACTGGAGACAGAATTTGAAGTCAAGCATTAGATGCCTTTCCAGGCATCTTTCAAAGTCAGAGTTCATGCTTTTTCGGGCTAACGGTTCTGATTGTAAGGAAGAGAGCCATTGACCTGCTAAAAATATGTCAAAACAATATTCCACGATGCCAGTCTCAAAACCGAACCAGGACTTGGATTTTCTAGGTGACTCCAGGTGTGACCCACTGTGGCGTCTGTTGGCCAGCCTCAGAGTGGAGGGACAGTCCTGGTGGCAGGTGTCCGGAGACATGGAAGGGACTGTAGCCAGACCTTTTTCAGATTCCTCCAGCCACACGGGCATGGCTGGGGCCTGTTCGGACTGACCCACGGTCCTACTAATTCCCCTGTTGGCTGCCGGTGCCATTGTGCTCACTGAATTGTTAAACGAGTCTGTTTAATTTGACTGAGCTGCCTTTGGTTGCCAAACACGACTCCAGCCAACAGCGACATCCCACGAGCTCACTGCACCCCATGTTCCTGGGAACCAGGGCAAGCCGCGAGAACCTCTGAAAAGAGAATTGTTTCTTTACCTGAGCAACCTTTAATGAATGCCGTTTTGCTCCAACATCAGTTCATCAGGCCCTCTGGGGCTGGGACCAGAGGCTCTGCTGCCTCCTGCTTCCCTCCTGGGAAGGAACACAGCCGGTTTTTCCTGGGAATTGATGCCCTGAGAGAGGAAGACAGTTTTCTTTGCTTTGCAGATTTATGTAGAGGAAATTTCTCGAAGGTCTTTGGGTTGTTATTCTACGACGCTTTGTTTTGTGCTTCGAGGAGAGGTAGAACACGATTAGCTTGTGTATAGGGGGTTTATGGTAGAGGATGTTCCTGCTTCTCTTTTTCCCTGAGACGTGGAATCATGGACCCTGTTCAGGATCTAGGTAGACAGGTTGATGGTCAAAGTCTCCTAATCAGACCAGAAAAAGATTTGATTTTTATTTTTTTGATTTTTATTTATTTAATTTTTTTAAAGATTATTTATTTATTTATTTATTTGACAGCGAGAGAGAGAGATCACAAGGCGGCAGAGAGGCAGGCAGAGAGAGAGGGGGAAGCAGGCTCCCCGCCGAGCTGGGAGCCCAATGTGGGGCTCGATCCCAGGACCCTGAGATCATGACCTGAGCTGAAGGCAGAGGCTCCACCCACCGAGCTATTCAGGCACCCCAAAGATTTGATTTTTAAACTGCAAACCCTAAATAAGATAAGGCACTAGGTCCAAGGGTAGATATGGTCCCCCCTCCCCAAAACCACCCCACTTACTGAGTAAGTTTTGGGAGGCAGAGGCTGAGGAGGAACCTGCCTTCTGCCTAGCAGGTGGGCAGTCCTGGACAGCCACCCAGGTGGTGAGCATCCCACTGGTTCAGGTGATGCCTTGAGGTCAGTGTTGGCCCCTTGGCTCAAGGAGCCAACTCTTGGTCAGAGGGTCAACATTATAGAAGCCCCAGCCAAACTCACTTTTAATAAATAATTTCAAAGTAATTTTAAATAATTTTTAAAAGATTTATTTACAAAAAAAGATTTATTTATTTATTTTAGGGGGGAGGGAGGGGCTGAGGGAGAGGGAGAGAGAATCCTCAGGTGGACTCCATGTTGAGCAGGGAGCCCGACGTGGGGTTTGATCCCACGACCTTGAGATCATGACCTGAGTGGAAATCAAGAGTCAGATGCTTAACCAGCTCCAGCCCTCACGGCCCCAAGGTAATTTCTTTTTAAACTTAGGGACAAGATTGGATTCAGTGGGGGGGGGCAATAGATGCTAGAATCACCCTTCCCTTCGAGAACCCCTTCCAACAAGCAGGGTCCCTCCCACATCTCTGTGTCTAGTGTCAGGCATTTACAGTGTTCGCTGCACGGGTTGTAGCAGGCGGTTGTGGAGAGATGGAATGGGCCATGGGCATGTTAATCTCAAAAGACAGCCTCCAGGGCGCCTGGGTGGCTCAGTGGGTTAAAGCCTCTGCTTTCGGCTCAGGTCATGATCTCAGCGTCCTGGGATCGAGGCCCGCATGGGGCTCCCTGCTCAGCGGGGAGCCTGCTTCCTCCTCTCCCTGTCTCTCTGCCTGCCTCTCTGCCTACTTGTAATCTCTTTCTCTGTGTCAAATAAATAAATAAAATCTTAAAAAAAAAAAAAGAAGACAGCCTCCAATGACAGGCATACCTCCAAAGGCGTGCTGTCCAAAACAGCACTTTTATGAAAAGTGAAGGTTCATGGTGCGTGCATGGGCTTTTGCGGGTACAGTATGACTCGTTAGAAATTGTCATAAAAAGTAAAATGACCGTAATCCGTTAATTCTTTCAATAAGTTAAGTGCAGTGAGTTGAAGTTGCCTGACATTTTTATGAGGGTACTCTGGTCCTCATTGCCTCGGTTTGGTAAAGCCTGAAAGAAAGTGTGGTAAAAGATGTCCGTTTACTTCAAGAACATTCCTAAATTGTATATGAAGCTTTATATTGTGGACCCAAGGCCATAAAAATGGTAAAAATTTAGGAAAATGTCAAAAGAAGGCCTTCAGCTTGTTAACATGAACACATCTGCAAGTGGAAAATTTCGGCTAATGGATCCATCCAGACTGCCCCTCTGATTCTCCTGTTGTTCTTTTTCCCTGCCTTAAATAAAAGCAGCAAACACGTATACTTTTTATACATTGTCTTTATGAACGTCTCTATTTATACTTTATTCCACTAGCTGCATTCCTGGACTCCGAGAGAGTCGAGTGAAGAGAAGGGCTATTAAGATCTTCAGGGGTCTGATGAGTGAGCTGAGATCCAGACAGGTTAAGGGCATGTCCCAGGTGAAGTGGTCAGAGTGTGGAAGGGCCTGGGTCCTGACCTGGCGAGAAAGGCCAAGCAGCAAGGTGTCAGGAAGGCATGTCTGAGAGGAGCAGTGTCAGGGCGCTCACTTTGCAGAGGAGGACACTTGGGGGCTATGTGGTCGTCAGAGATCTGCAGTTGAAAGTCACAGAAATGGCCTCTGGTTTGGTTTCAAAAAAAAAAAATCACTGGAAGAACACCGGGTAACTCACCAAACTGGGTTGAGTGCTGAGTCACTTGGCCACGTGAAGCACAAACCCTTTCAGCCTGGGGAAGGAAGTTACAAATTATCTTCAGCTACGATGTGGTCCCTCTTCTTCCCTGCTTTCTCTTGTGTTTATTTTATTATTATTTTTAAGGTATTTTATTTATTTATTTTGGAAAGGGTGGGGAAGAGCAGACTAAGGGAGAGAATCTCAAGGGGACTCCATGCCGAACACGGAGCCTGACACGGGGCTCGATCTCATGACCCTGAGATCATGACCTGAGCTGAAATCAGGAGTTGGGCGCTCCACCGGCTGAGCCCCCCGGGCACCACTCCTCTCATGTTCATTGAGCATGCACCACGTTCGAACACGACCATGCATGCTGAAGATCAGGGAAGGATAAAACGCCCTTCCTTCAGGGAGTATATACGTCAGGCGGTGGTGAGCGCTGAGACAGAACAGTCGGAACAACAGCAGAGAGAAGCCCAGGGGCAGGACGTGGCCTCTGGCAGAATAGCCAGGGAAGGCCTCTCTGCTAACGTCTGCATGGAGAACAGACGGCGGTGAGGGGAAGCTGTGTGAGCATGTGGTCAGGAATACCCGGGGAGGGGCGGCCAGTGTGCAGGCCTCCCAGCAAGGCCGGTGTGGGCTTGCGTGAGGCTCTGCCAGGCCAGTGCAGCCGGAGCGCAGGAGGCAAGGGAGCTCACTGGAGACAGACCAGTCCTGTGGGATCTTGGAACAGGCGGGTTCTGAAAACCATCGAGGGATGGGAGGAGCATTTGTCTTTCTCCTTCAGAACGGTTGGGTGGATGCTTGGGTGACCCTCAAATCCTCTCTTGTTCGGGGCTTGAGGTGGCAAGACTCTTCTCTTCATCTGGTCTAGAAGAAACGTGGTCAACACCCTGTTACAGCTTCAGAAAGGCTGTGACGAGATCTGTGTGTTAGGTTTCCTCCCTCCCTGCCTCCCTCCATCTCTCCCTCCCTCCCTTCTTCTTTCCTTTCCTTTAATGGGTCTATTTTATGAAGAAGGGCCACACGGCTCTTGATGTCACTTACTTAAAAAGAATAAGAGCAATTACAGTTTTTATAATTTGATCTACTTTCAAAGGTAAAGGAAAACAATACACGGTGCTACTCAAGGTTCTCAGGAATTTTCCAAGGGTTTTTATGACCCGGAACAGTGGAAGGATTACAGGCCAGCGAGCGAGATGTTGACCCAAGAAAAATCCATAACATATTATAGCTAGAAATGTCTGAGAGGACAAATGGCCAAGGGAGACAGTTGCCAGTCCGACCAGAGGCTGGCTTAAGTTTGCAGTTTTCTTATACTACTTTCACTAAGTACAGAGGGAAGTAATGGTTTTGATTCTTTATTCCGTTTGAAAATATTTTATTTTGCTTTATTTTATTTTTATTTTTTTTCTGTCCCCACAGTTTATTTTATTTTTTTAATTTATTTTTATTATTATTATTTGCCCCAGGGGTACAGGTCTGTGACTCATCAGGCTTACACCTTTCACAGCACTCACCATAGCACAAACCCTCCCCAATGTCCATCACCCAGCCACCCTATCCCTACCCTCCCACCCCCCAGTAACCCTCGGTTTGTTTTGTGAGATTAAGAGTCTCTTATGGTTTGTCTCCTTCCCCATCTCATCTTGTTTCATTATTTTTCCCTCCCTACCCCCCACGACCCCTGACCCTGCCCCTCAAGTTCCTCATATCACAGCGATCCTATGATCATTGTCTTTCTCTGATTGACTTATTTCACTTATATTGCTTAATTCTTATGTAGCCCTTCTGTGCTGGAGGAAATTGCATGACCAACATATCTGTCTTCAATTTTGGGATAATGACACATGGTACAAGTAGGCTCCACTGCAGTTTTTTAAAGAAGATTTGGCCCCTGTGCCGTGTTTCATCTCAATCTAAATATATCTGGATAATTACTCACTATGAAGTGAACTTAGCAAAAGGTGTGCTGTCAGGTTTCCCAATTAATGTGTCCATCTGCTTTTGTTTTCTAATTAAATTTTGCTTGTGGTAGCACACTGTACAGTAAATGTCCTTTTCTGGCCCGTTCTGTTTCCTTTGATTGACAGATTTGTTTGTTTGTTGTTATTTTCTAGTTTAGCATATGCATAATGAATATGAGAAAATAAAGAGTTGTCTGAGGATGAGCCTTAATGAGGGAGACTTTGAGAGTCAGGCTGATGGTTTCCTGAACTCTGTAAGTTAGAGAGTCAGAGTTAAACACCAGTAAATAGCACCAAAAAAAAAAAAACCAAAAAGCTAACTGTGGGCCTGGCATAATGGAGATACTATATTAAGGGTTTACCTCCCTTGTCCCATGGGAACCTGTCCTCATCCCTGTGGGACATGCATTGCCATCTCTGTTTAGTAGAGTAAGGGACTGCGATTTGGGAGCATTAAATACTTGAACTTGGTTCTGTAAAGGTTTACACAGCACACCAGTAACATGAAGCAGAACACTGAGAATGTTGTGCACTGGGAAGTGTTGGTGTATGTGAGTAGAGAGCGGGTGTGTGCCCGTGTGTGTGCATGTGTGTGTGCCTGTGTGTGTGCCTGTGTGTGTGTGTGCCCGTGTGAACGTGTGTGTGTGCCTTTGTGTGTGCCTGTGTGTGTGCCTGTGTGAATGTGTGTGTGTGCCTTTGTGTGTGCATGTGTGTGCATGTGTGTATGCATGTGTGTGTGCCCGTGTGAATGTGTGTGTGTGTGTGTGTGTGTATCTGTCATATTCTTAAATCAACATGGCCTTGGAGCAGGGCATGAAAAAAGACTGAGTGAACCTAGTGCTCTCTGGGAGGATATTTTCCAGTTTAGAGGACCTCTGGAGATCAAAACAAACTCAGAGGAAGATGAGAGATGGGACCAGAGACGAGAGGTAAAGCCTATTGTGTGATCAGTGACAACGAGACGTCAGGCTTGGTGGGAGAGGAGCTTACCTTACTTACACTTAGTGAAGGGTCCGTGGCTGGGACGGAGACCTTGGTATTAACAAGCCTGAAGCCAGCTTCATAGCTTAACATTATAAAAAAGACTCATTAATATCTGTTTGTCTGGCAGTGCCTCGTTCATGATACTTCGGGAAACATCTTGCAAGGACTAAGAGAGCCTGGGAGAAGTTGCACACAATTGTCTCCAGGCTGGAGACTGTGACACAGACTCACGGCTTCTCTTCTGAATGCACTTGAAGCTTGCTTTCTGATGACCTCAGTCTGCGAGAGTGAGGCAAAGAGCCCAGAGGGCCTGGAGGGCTGAATTCCTAGCTCAAGCTCAGAGTTGACCGGTACGTATCTTTGGAGGGGGAAAGGGGGCATTTTATTAAATGCTCATGTGCCAGACACATGATGTGCACTAAGCCATTTTCACGATGAGTAGAATAGTATACATTAACATGTTATTATGCAGATACGTTACCTTGCAGCTGAGAAACTTGAGCGATATACCTGATAGATAGCAGAGGCAAAGGCAGATCAGGCTGGCCCTGCCTCCCAAGCCCTGGTGCTGTGCCCCTTCCTTTAAACCCTGATGTTTCCTGCAGGGTGAGTCATACAAATTGTCTGTTCACCTGCCAAGAGGGACTGCTGCCACCTTTCTCACAGGGATGATGTACGGAGGATGTGAGAAAATCTATGGGTAGTGGTGTGGAGCACAGGCAGGTAGTAGGTGCTCAATAAAAGTAAGGTCTCTTGTTCCCTCCGTGTTGCAATCTTCTGTAGTTCTTGGGTCCCACCTATCTCAGGACCATGGAAAGCCACTCTGCTTCAGAAACACAGACTTTCCAAGCAGGGCAGGAGATAGGGTTATTGCGTGATGGGAGGTACAGGGCTAAGTTTGAGCCCCGCTGTGCTCCTAGGAAACATGATGCTATGGATTTGCCCTCATAGTGAGGGCACGGGATACAACCTCACATCAACTACAGAGGAGCTGATGTGGGCTCTGGGGCCAGGTTCCCTTCTCACCCCTCTCCTCCAAGGCTTTGGCATGCTAAGAGATGACTTCTGGCCTCAATACTGAGGAGGTCTCTCCTCTGTGTCCAGTTAAGCCTGAGTGCCAAGGTCAGGGGCAGCTGGATGGCTCAGGTGGTTAACTGTCCAACTCCTGATTTTAGCTCAGGTCACGATATCGGGGTTGTGGGATGGAGCCCTGCATCTAGGTCTGTGCTCAGCAGGGAGTCTGCTTGAGATTCTCTCTCCCTCTCCACTCCCTCTCTAAAAAAATAAATAAATAAAGCAAAACAAAACAAAAAACCTGTGTGCCAAGGTCATATCGGGCCCCCACACGGCCAGCAGGAGATATCTGGGCCTCAGAGGTGTGCCCCCGCTGCTGTGTCCACTAGCAAAGCCTCCTGCAGCTCGGGCATCCCACTCCCAGGACCCTCAGCTGTGCTCCTGTGACCTTGTCCCGCAGACTCTGGTCTCCTGCCACCGCGGACTTTCTTCACCTGCCCACTGCATTCCTGGCTCCCTGAACAGGCTCCCTGTGGGCAGAGCCACGGACAAACGCCCACCGAGAAGACCATGGTGAAAATCAACTTGTTGCTGTTTCCAGTACCAACATTTATCCCACGGTTGGGGAGAAACAGGAGAGAAGAACAGTGTTTTAAACCCATATTGGGTTAAGCTTTTAAATACATTTCAGCACTTGAAACACCGGGGCCCAGGTCAAGACACAGAAAAGTTAAAGTTTGTGTGTTCGGCAGGGAGGGTGGAGGCAGAATGTTTTCTTTGGTCAAATCAAATCCGAAAATAAAGGTTTGCCAGGACCGCTCTGTCCCGGATGGCGGGATACGTGTACCGGGGTGAGCCGGGGCTGCGGCCGAGGTGACCCACGGCGCGTCTCCTGAAACAGGCACCTCGCTCCTCGTGTCGCCGAGAGGCCGAGCACACAGCTGTGGCCCTGGCCCCTGGCCCGGAGGGAAGCGCCGCCTTCCTCTGCTGGTCTTCCCCCAGGGGCGGTCCCTGCCTGACACCTCATCTTCGCCACCCGAATCCACAGCAGCAGAACCATCCCTGCCGTCCTGACTCTCGGGCCCTCAAGGGGCTCAGCCAAGGGTTGTCCACGGTCATCGCTGCCGGATCAGCTCTTCCTTCCACGGGGAGGATATTTCCGGGCACAGTGTCTGCCCCCCGCGTTTGGCGAGTCGCTCCATCACCACGTTTTGTGTTTTTGAGAGACTATACCACCTGCCTCGTGCCTCAGGGCCAGCAGCCGGCAAAGGATGGACCTGTGTGCCAGGACGGCCGATCCAGTCCCCTTCCCCGGAATGTGACTGTTGTATGCACCGGTCACAGACAGAGGGGGCCCCCCGCTTCACAGGTAGTGCCCTGGGTGGCCATCTATTCCGTCCCCTGCTCCTGGCCCCTCGACCCAGGGGCTTCCCGTATGTAGTCTTTGTGTCTGTTACGCTGTTTCTTTTTCTTTTCTTTCTATTGTTTGTCTCAGATTTTATTTATTTATTTGACAGACAAGAGAGAGAGAGAGAGGAGAGCACAAGCAGGCAGGGGGAGTGACAGACAAAGGGAGAGAGAAGCAGACTCCCCACCGAGCAGGGAGCCTGATGCAGGGCTCGATCCCAGGACCCCGAGATCCTGACCTAAACCAAAGGCAGACTAGCTTGACTGACCGAGCCCCCAGGCACCCCATTTCCACTGTTCCTTTAGAGACATCCAACATCTCTCAAGTTTCTTTCGTAATTGAGTTAGTTGACATGATCTTTCTCATTCAAGTGTACAGAACATTAGGGTGTGGAAACATTAGTAAGATCATTCCTGAAATGCATGCTTTCCCCAGTCTGTGCTTGTACCAATCCGGTAAACTTTGATTTCTCCAACCACCAATAAATGTCTGCTGTGAGACACCAGGGCGTGCTGCCTCCAAGCCCTGAGTATGGTTCAGTACCGCGCAAAATTAGCAGGGTGAGTGGACAGCAAAGAAGCAGCCACACGCAGTCATACAGGCAATCCACGCCTCTGCCCACGGAGGGCTGCACATCCAGGGGGCCCTGGATGGGGGCGTCTACCCAAACCCTCAGGCCTCCGAGGCCAGGCCTCGCTTCCTTGCACGCCTGTTACCTCGCTTCCAGTGCTACATCCCGTGTCCCATAAGCTCAGACTCACTCAGCAGTGGTCCTGCCCTGACTTCTGCTCCTGCCCAACTGTCCGAACCTTGGCTTCCTCAGACCTCGTGCAGTTTGTCCGGACACCCAGGCGTTCAACCTTGCTGTACACACCATTAGCAGGGTCCTCCCCCAAAACTCCACAAAATCCTGTACATTCCGTACTGGCTTCAAGGATCACAGAGTCTTCTGTCTTGAAAATTGCATTCTGTTTCACAACTTTCTTCCCCAAGTATCTTTGCAAAAGCCTACGAGGCTCCTTGGAACTCAATATAGAGACATGGGTCTGTCTCAGCCTCCTCCCCTAAAATATTAGGAGAGTGATGAGCAGAGAAGTCGAGTAGATACTCAGCATCAGCTAACAAGTTGTGGGCAGAGCCCAGATGAAAACCCGAGGCCTTTTTTCTTCCCCCCCTTACCATTATTTCACTTTTTATTGATTTAAAAATGATCTCTTGGTCTGTAAAGATTTTCCACTTGTGTGTTTTTATATCTTAGTCAGCATTATGTAAAAATCTGAGTCTAACTCAGATAAATTAAGTGGATCTTTCAGGAGAGGGAAGCCAGGTACACTTTTCCAGGTCCTCCTTGAGGTCATATCGGAGAAGATTCCAGAAAGTAGAGAAGAAACATGCTGCTTCCCATGTGAAAATGTGCAGACATGGGGATGAGGGGCAACATTTTCCAGTAAAACTGCACCTAAGCAGAGTTATGGAGGAGGTGGGGGTCAGCGCCTTTAGATGTTTCTGGAAATATTGACAGATGGTGGCAACAAAGGACAGGAAGATTTGAGCTGTGGGAACCAGGTGTGAGTTTCAGAAGCTGAGGGTCTGCTGGGGCCTTCGGTCTTAAGGTAATGCAGAAATGTGATGTCTCTCAGCTCTAACCTCACCTAGAATTCCTAGTTTCGTAGGTCTCACGAGGCCTAAGAATTTTGTTTCTTTTGTTTTAAATTTTTTAAAAAATATCTATTTGAGAGAGAAAGAGAGTATGGAGGGAAGGACAGAGGGTGTAAGATTCTCAAGTAGATTCCTACTGAGCAGGACTCCAACATGGGGCTTGATCTCAAGACCCTGAGATCATGACCTGAGCCCAAACCAAGAGCCCAATGCTTAACTGCCTGAGTCACCCAGGGGACCCAAAATTTACATTCCGAACAAGGTTTTGGCTCATACTGACACTGGAGGTCTCACCTTCTTCTTTATAGTATTCCTAATTCTGTGTTCACTGGGATTCTTGTAGTAAGTCTATGGTCACAGAACTGTCCTGCTTTTCATGTGGCCCCAGAAACTCTGGATGAATTCTGAGTATATTCTATGCAATTTATTTACTGCGGATATTTGCCACCAAAATGCCCTGGGTATTACCATTGAATGGCAATGTTATTATTTTGATCGTGAATGTTATTTCCATATCCTATTGAGTTTCAGGCTTCAAAGAGATGCAGGAAAAGAAACACATTAGTGCCTCCTCACAGCCATAAATTTGCTTGAAAACTAATAAAAAGTAATTGGACTTGCAATAGAAAATGAATAGATAAAGTCCAAAAAGNCTCTCTGCCTGCCTCTCTGCCGACTTGTAATCTCTCTCTCTGTGTCAAATGAATAAATAAAATCTTAAAAAAAAAAAAAGAAAGAAAATGAATAGATAAAGTCCAAAAAGTTCAAAGTTCAAGTTGCCCCTGACTTTGCCTGGCCCCGTTCATAGGCAAGCCCTACAGACACGGGGACGCAGCTCCTGTGATCGCAAGACAGAGCAGGAGAGCAGAGGCCTGTGGGATAGTTCGGCCTGAGGCCATTGGCTCCTCCTTCAATCCGCTCCCTGCCCGGCAACGCTGGGCCCTCCAGCTGTCTTATCCCTGCTTCCTTCATGTTGCTTGAGGTCTGGTGTTGGTGTCTGGCATCGGCTACCCCTCCCGGCCTGAGGACTTAGCCCCTCCAGGTAGAGCAGAAGGAGCCCGATGGGGCAGGATCCCCTGAGGTGCAGGGTCGGTGCACGGGAGGGAGAGGAGAGACGGGCCCCCACCCGCACCCCAGTCAGAAACATTCAGAACACCAGCGTGTTAAGGGTTTGGCTCCTGGAACCCAACCCCCCTGCTGGAATGGCCTGAACTCTTAGCTCTCCTCAGGGACTCTTTCCTGTGTCACCCAGAATAGCAATAAGACTGAGTCTGTGGACATAAGGGGAAGTCTATGGGCAGCTGGGTCAAGCTTCAGCTGCGTCTCCTGCTCTGGATTGGTTCGGGGTGTTCTCAACCCTGGTCAAGGTTAGGATCCCCTGAGACACTGCCTGCTGACTCCAGGCCAGAGACCCGGACTGAGCTGTTCTGGGTGTGTAAGACACGTGCCATGGGCAGGGCCACCTGGGTGCCTCAGTCGGTTGGGCGGCTGCCTCCGGCTCAGGTCATGATCCCGGGGTCTCTCGGGGGGGAGGCATACACTGTGTCCTTAATGGCTCCTGCCCTTGAGCTCTCCGCCGACCCACCCAGGGCGCAGGTGCTGGGGACAGGGATCCTTCCCACACCCGCACGGTGGCTTCCAGAGCTCACTGTGCAATAGGCAGCCAGCCACTGGGCCCCAGCCGGAGATGCGGCCAGTCTGGATCGAGGTGTGCTGGCAGCAGAGAGTACGCAGTGGGTTTAGACTTACCATGAAAAAGAAAATGGACATTTCATATTCATTACATATCGAAATAGTAACATTTGGGACATGGGTGGCTAAAGCTAGGTCATGAAAATGAATTTGACCTGTTCCTTTTTATTTTCTAAAAGTGGCCCCTGGACTGTCACATATGGGACTCACGTTCTATTGCTACGGGACGCCTCTGCTCTGTACCGTAGCTGCTCGCAACAGCTTTATCGGGGAACTACTCACACAGAAGACCGTTCGTTTGCACGCAGTGCCTCCCTGAGAATCTGAGTTACAAGACTGCAAAGCACCGCAGCTCGGAGACAGAAGCCAGGTGAGGAGGAGGGAGGGCAGCCGGCCGTGGGAGGGGGAGGTGGGCTGGGGACTGCTTGTCCCCCTCCGCCCGTCGGGTCTCAGGAACTCGGGGGCGAGTGATGCTAAGTGACGCAGCAACGGACACCGGCTTCACACCCTCCTCCTCTCAGGCTGACAGATGCCAGGCCCCTCAAGGTCACAGACACGCAGGGTCTCACTCCCAGCTCCTCCCTCGACGTACGGCTCGTGCAGCCCCCGAGGGTCCCAGGCTGCAGGGAGAGGGGCCCCGGCTCCGGCTGCCAGAAGGAGGTGGCGAGCTCCTTTAGAAACCTCGGCGGCAGTATTCGGAGACGAGGGGCCGCATGCGAGTTGAAACGCAGTCCGTTCACCTATTGGGGTCCTGCCATGAGGATCCGCTGTGCCCTTTTCCAGCCGCGCTTCCGGGAAGCCGGTGCTGCCTCCTCGCCAGCAGGCGGAGCGTTTGGGCGGGAGCTCAGAGAACCTGCACCGTCAGCTCTGACTTCGAACACCCCGAGGAGCCTCGGTGCTTTCTATCAGATCACCACGAAAGCAGCGTTTCTGCATGGCCTGGCGGCTTGGAAGCATGTTTACCAGCCCTTCAGAAACGTCGGCCTCCACTCCCTGCTTCCCACCATCTCAGTAACTACATGCCGGAGGCTTTCTGCCTCCGAGCCAGACGTCAGAACCTCTCCGGGCTGGATTTCTGGCTTTTGCGTATTCCCTGACATCGATCTCATTGCTCTTTGCCGAGAATGTGGGCCGGTATCAAGCTGCCTGAGCGCAGGGGGTAAGCCTCAGACAGTGGCTGTTTCGGAGGCCAGAAGCCTGACCTCAAGGGGTCTTCAGGGCTGGGCTCGCTCTGCAGGCCCCGGGGAAGGGTCTCTGGGCTCTCTCCTCGCTCCTGTCTTCATGCGACATGGTCTGCACTCACGGAGACAGGAACTCCAGGCTTCCCGCGGGCTTGTCTGTGTGTGCGTCTCCATCTCCAAATGTCCCCTCTGTACAAGGACAACGGTCACACTGGATTAGGAGCCCGCCAGACTCCGGCGGCTTTATCTCCATGCGTTGCACCTGCAAGGGGGCTGTTCTAACGGGCCAGAGGTTAGGGCTTCAGTGCTCGAACTTGGGAGCGGACCAATTCGGCTCATAACAGACATGCTGCCCGCTACCTGTTAGGAGTGGCCGACCCACACGGCCTCCCCCTCGCCCACTTTCCTGCACACACTCCGCTGTGCCTGGTCCTGACTGCTTGGCTCTGGGTCTTGGTCCCTCTACCTCCTTCCTGGTGCATTTGCCAGTAACCTTTCCAGCCTCCTGGAGGGTGGCGGTCCTTCTGGATCTGAAGCCCACGCACGACTTCTCGGTTGCTCTGGCCGTGGGCATTCGCAGGCTGGTCCTCAGGTGATGGGGCACCTGTGAGGTGCACCCACTTTGAACTCTCCAGCTCCCCAGGTCGGCACTGCCTGACCCAAGGGCTGCTCTCAGCTCCCCGCACAGAGAACCCAGCCTCGGGATTTGCTGTCTGAGCAGGCAGGGCCCACGCGGCCCAGGGTGGCTCTGTCTGGGACAAGAGCAGGGGCATCTCCTGCCAGACAGATAATGTCTGCTGACGGATGGCTGGTGTCTCCAGGTTTGAGGGAGCTAAGTGGCTCCATTCATCACGCAGCAGCCCTTTGCGTCTGCCCATACCCAAGGCACCCCGAGTGGGTCTCCCAGATGTTGGCAGAGCGTGAAGCTGTAGGTAAGTGTAGTTGCCACCGTTTACGGGGCTCACTGGGGGTCAGATCCCCGGCCACCAGCATCCCTGCGCCCGCCCACCCTCCTCTGCGTCCTGCCACCTGTCCACACCCCACTCACGAAATACAGGAGCACAGAGCCTTGCTGTCCGGGTCACAGAGTGTGGGGGCAGCTAAAATCAGTGCCAACCAGGAATCGGGCTGGTGCGTCTCTTCTACACCCTGAGTCTCCATCGACACAAGCCTCTGTCGCATCCTTTCTAAGGAGGCTTGGATGGGTTTCTCCCGATGCTGGTACCTGGAGGACTTCACCTCCAGAGGAGGTGACACCTTGTATCCTGGCCCCCCAGCCTGGATGCTGATTCCCCTCCCACAGCCCTGGACGGCTCTACCACCCTCCCAGAGGCAGGGCTGCTTCGACCAACCTGGGCTTAGAGCCCTGTAAGGGCGCCCCTCTCCAGCCTGGGGGGCGAGCAGAGCCTGACCCCCAAGTCGGGAGCGTGGCTGTGGGATGGAGGCGGCGGTGGTGAGGAGCTCCCTCCACAGCAGCGTGGCCAGGACGGGGGCCGCCACCAATGTCCCCAGGGCGCAGCAGCTCATCCAGTCCATGACGCCACGTGGCTGCCACTTGGCTGGGTCTCCAGCATCGCTGGTGAGCGGAGGTGTCACCGGCCACACAAAGGCTGTGTTTCAGGTTGCGTGCATGATCTCATTTCTCCCCACCTCCTTCTGGAAGGAGGCTCTATTGGGACTTCCATCATAATCATGAGCACCCTGAACCCCCAAGATGTTAAATGGGTAAAAAGGGTGGGAAGACAATGGTGTAGGTGCCAGCTGACCTCGGAGGTCCAGCTCTCCAGGGACCCAGGAGCTCGGGACACATTCCCCCCTCACCATGGGAGTTCCGCTCTCCCCGGGACGCCCCAGTCCGTCACCCTCGAGGTGTTTCCAGAGCACAGGAGCCAAGGCCACCGGTCACTGTGTGCTGTCCTTCACCGGGAGCTGCCCTTCTTGGAGGCCTGCAGCGCCAAGCACAGTCACCCCGCGGGACACAGCAGTGGGATGGAGACAGGTTGGTCTCTTGGGACAGGAGCGAGGTCAAAGAGCAATGACAACCTAACATCTCCGAAAAACCTGTCAAAGGCAAAGAGAGGCTCTCCAGAGCCTCCCCGATTCTCTAGCAGGCTCCCGTGTAGTGACTCAAATTCAGGGCACGCGGATGGCTGCTGTGAAAGCAGACTTTGCACACTGACACACACACATCCCAGCCCCCACCCCAGACACAGGTCGTCGGTGGCGGGGGCCTGGCTGATGAGCCCTGGGTAGTGGGGGGACCGCGGGAGGGAGGCCAGGCCGGGAGGAAGGCCGGCTGCCTGCACGCAGAGGGGGTGGCTTCTCCTCGTGCCTGGCGCTGCAGTCCCGGCAGCCACAGAGGCGGGGGTGTCGCGGCACAGGTGGTGGGAGCCGGCAGCCCCCACGCAGACACGCTGAGTCACACCGGGTGTCCGTGGGAGGCCAGCAGCAAGGCCCAGGGCTGCTGTCCAGGCATTGACTCCCACCGCTGTGATCTGACAAGTGGGCCACAGCACCTCCTTCCTCCTCCTTCCTCCTCCTCATGCCAGGCTGCTGAAAACCCTAATGCTTGTAGGTGGTCTGTTCTTTTCCTTGCCCGTCTTGGTTGCTAGCAGTTCGTTTTTCTTTGTTAGAACTTTTTGAGATTTCAGAGCACACTGGCCAAATGCCTTGAGACGCTGTGAGCCAGTGAGCTTGCACTGGAACGGCTCTGCACCAACCCCGTTAGCTACAACTGCCGGGCTGGCTTCGGCTGCCAGTCACGGAGAAGCCCCTGGAAGCCTCGGTAAACACTATTAGTCCTGAACGAGTGATGATAGCAAAATCAACTCTAAGCTGCCGATGAAGCTTAAGCTGATCTAAGCTTCGGGCTAATGGCATGATGTATTCATTGTGCAGGATGAGAACAAGGAACAGGGACTGGACACCTGCCACATTTCATATGCAAGTGGATTTATGCAAACACTCCGTGAGAGAAAAAATGACTTTTTGTTTCCCGGAAGCTGTGTGCTTCAGCAGGGCGGGGCCCGGTGGCACCGCTGGTCGTCGTGGGCCCGTCCGTGCAGACGTGAAGGTGTAGTTCAGCTAGCTGTCTTGTGTCCCTCCTTCCGGAGCTCCCCGCCTTTGCCACTCGTATTGGGAGACTGTCAGAATGCCGGTGGAGAGCAGAGGAAGCTCATTTGGAAGAAGGCACCCTGGAACCGGCCCCGAGTGTCGGGGGTTTCTGAGATCTCCCACACTGATGCATGCCAGTGAGCGGCCTAGCTCAAGGAGGGTCACGGACCCTGCTTCCACCTTCCTCCCAGTGTGAGAGTCAGGGGCCGGACTCAAGATCTATTGAAGTACTGACGACAAAAATGACAGTCTATCAATGGGGCATAAAAGGAAAAACCTGCCTTAGTGACGTGCGTAAACTTGGTGGGCATTTTAGAAAGTGTTGAGGACACAGGCTGAAGAGTAATCCAAATGCACAGACCCTGCAGACATGGGAAAAATCAGGACAAGTTCACTGTTCATTAAAAGGGAGTGAAATCATTGTTCTTTCCTATTTTCCATTGATAACTGGGTAACTTGGCCCATCCAATGGGCTTTCTTCAGGACATCCTATGGCTTCCTATAGAAGTTGTGATCTGGAGATTAAATGAGAAGAATTTGGAATCAACAATGAATTTTTTCCCAGCGGGACATGAATTCTGGAGGACTGGACCAATGCATTTCAAAGTGTCCCCATCTGGCCCAAGGTTCCTAGACCATGTAACCTGGGGAGTCTGTCTCTTTCCTGGAACAGACACTGTTGATGACTTTCTGTTGTACGGTCCCTAGTGATAGAATAGAAGTGGGGATAGAAGGAGTGGGTAAAATTCTACCACTCCTATCACCTGTGGCAGTATGGTGTAAAGGATGCCAGAGGATCTCGACGGATCAAAGATCTTGCAACACTGACCTGTGATATCTGTGGTCCTCCCTTGCTACCTGCTTTGAAGTTCCCTGCACTGGGGTCCCTCCTTCAGACAGTGATGTAACTTCTCAGACATAGATGACAACCTCAGTGCTGTCTAGCTGGACGGCGTGAGGCCATGGAGGCTTCTCCATCGCGTCTCTGCTGTGTGGGCCACACAGTCTGTACTGGAGAGCATCCAGTGAGGAACACACTTTCCACTCAGCTTAGCCCATCATCCCATTTCCCAGGCTCCTTTATCCATCGAGCATGCAGAGGTTCTCTTGTGGTCCTAGTTCTAGATGATGGAAGTAATAGAGATAAAGCTAAGATCACTCATTCATCTGCATGAGAAATCGTCCCGCCCACTCAATTCTTTGTCATTTGGATGCAAAATAAAAATGATTCAGAGAGAATTTGGATGGAAATCAACATGAGATTTGCTTGATTTTACTGCTCCGTTAGTCATGACCCCTCCCTGACAGGTAATGGGGCAGCTTCCATGTCGCAGCTTACCATGTTGTCAACCCCATGGGCTTTCTGGCATTGCTAAGATGACCCCTCTTTTCTCAGTTCCAATTTTCTCTAGTTCTGAGAGCCCCAGATCTTAGGTGTCCAGGAGACAGCAGCTGTACTTCTCTTGGAAACCACAGCGAGGACTCAGCTTCCAAAGTGATCCAATGAGTCCATGATGCACCCTGACAGAAGACAGATGCCATGTCCAATGGAAAAGTTACTGAATACTGAATACTGTAGGATCAATGTCAGATGATGTCCCTTGAAGACAGTGTCCACACAGTCCCCTGGATCATCTCTCCTCTTTTCTCCTCACATGCTTCCTGCAAATCTCTACATGTGACATGACTAGGAGCTTCCCCTCACTGCTTGATTTCCTCTGCACTTGTCCCAGCTTTTCTAGGTATCTCTGCAGTGTGGAATTTGAAAGGGAACAGAATGATAGTCCAAGCAGGTGGTGATGGGTCCTGACATTCTGCTTATACCCTCTTTTTATTATTATTATTTGGCCCAGGGGTACAGGTCTGTGAATCATCAGGCTTATACCTTTCACAGCACTCACCATAGCACAAACCCTCCCCAATGTCCATCACCCAGCCACCCTATCCCTGCCCTCCCACCCCCCAGTAACCTGCTTACACCCTCTTTCACTGGCTGATCGTTGCCAACCAACATACTAAATTATGACATTACCACCTTGAAAGGCACTGAGCCTCTAATACAAGGAAGGTGAGATATAAGCTGAGAAGTTCATGCCATGGAAGTCCAGTGTGCGGAATGGCAATTTTGAGAACACTCTTTAGCCACAGGGGTATTAGCAAAGCCTGGCACACGATGAGAAGGATGGGAACGTGTGTGAGTTACTGAGCAGGTGCTAGGCACAGTGCTGGTCTCCTTAT
Organism: Ailurus styani; assembly: GCA_002007465.1. Lineage (NCBI taxonomy): Eukaryota > Metazoa > Chordata > Mammalia > Carnivora > Ailuridae > Ailurus > Ailurus styani. Next base: position 522,233 of record LNAC01000366.1, on the reverse strand, counting down.
CCCTGAGACCTTGTAGGTACACACCACAGTTCTAGGGTAGTGGTGCCATTTTACAGAGCAGGAAGTGAAGTTCAGGGAAGAGATGAAATCCCCCAAAGTCACAGCCCAAATGCAAACTCTATTTGGCGTTGCTTTGAAGGACTGCCCAAATATTTAAAGCACTGGGAGTTACATCTGGTTGCTGGACTGTGTTTAATGGAAATGGGGTGCCATCCTCAACATGGGCTGCTTGAGACCAGATGAGATTTCTCGGAAGCTTTCGTTCCCATGCTCTATACCATCCTCAAGCATCCCTCCCAGTAATGTTTGTAGGATTCTGGAGATAGTTCTTTTACAGAGTAAGGAGCCTGGGTTCTTTCCCCCAAACCATTAAGGATTCTTCAAGGGCTTGTGGTTTTCCCAGTCAATTTGATTTTTCCACTGAATTTTTCATCTTCACTCTATGACTTTGCTCCTGTGAGCATTGAAATTTCTCTACTTGAATTCAGTGAAAAGGCTGATGACAGGGCTTCTTTTCCTTTCTTTCCAGCCAAGTTACCACTAAGAGAAGGGATTGTACAGAGAACATTTGGGGAAGGTAGGAGGAGAATGGAGGTATTTGGGGATGTACCTCACACAGCCAAACATAGACCTACAGCCAATATTGGCCACCGCTGGTCTTAGAGGTCTGTCAGCTACGCTCGCTGCCCAGAAGTTCTCTCTAGTTTTATATCTCAAGCCCTATCACCACAGGTGAATCCCCTTCTTTCTCATTATTCTTTTGAACACACTCACACTCACACACACATGCACACGNCGCTGGTCTTAGAGGTCTGTCAGCTACGCTCGCTGCCCAGAAGTTCTCTCTAGTTTTATATCTCAAGCCCTATCACCACAGGTGAATCCCCTTCTTTCTCATTATTCTTTTGAACACACTCACACACACACACACGCACACGCACACACACAGTTCAGAAATAAAGGTCTACACATACAAAAATACTAAAGCACAACTGTCCCATATCAGAGTCGTACAAATGTGGGTTTCTGTCATTCTTTTAGATCTGCTATGCTTTGTAATTCTTCTCTAATGAATATTTATTGCTCTCACTGCAAGGAAAAGGAGAAAAAAGGGAAGCAGTATTTTTAGTTTAAAAAGAAGTAATGTAAAAGAGCTCTTGTTTCAAGGGACCTGAGTCAGGAACAATCTTTCTTACCTTGCTGTTCATTGCTGGCTCTTCTGACCTCAAAGCATTCCATGTTTCAATTTTCTTCGTTTTTTTTTCCCCCTAATGTCTGAGGAGAGCAATCTAGCAGGGGTCTGATAAAAGAATTTGAAGAAATGGTCTTTTATATGTGAAACCTTCCATGCTCCTAGAACAGAGTCATGCTTGCTCAGCTTGGCTAGTAATTGCTCCCGGCTTCAGGGAAGACAAGACTTGCCCACTCCAGAAGATGAAGGGATCTCCGATGGTAAAACCTGTTTCAATAACTTATTAGTGTTTGGAAGTGCTAGTCCTTTCCTCCTTCTCTCTAACCTAACTCCTGTGAGGGTTCACACCCCCCAGTTATGTGCTCAGTCGAAATGATTACAGTGGCTGGTGAGTTTTGGCTTTTAAGATCTGATTCACGGTTGTGTGTTCTGGCCTCTCCCCAGGAAGCCTGAGCCAGACCTGCTCCCTGGCCCAGAACCTGGAGTTCTGGGCCCCCTGGACCAGGTGTCTCCACCTCCTTGGCAGCAAATGACCTACACCTTTCTTATATGTTTCCTGTGAGTTCCTTTCCTGTATACACCTGGTGCTTGGATCTGNCTGATTCACGGTTGTGTGTTCTGGCCTCTCCCCAGGAAGCCTGAGCCAGACCTGCTCCCTGGACCAGGTGTCTCCACCTCCTTGGCAGCAAATGACCTACGCCTTTCTTATATGTTTCCTGTGAGTTCCTTTCCTGTATACACCTGGTGCTTGGATCTGCCTCTCTTGACAAAACCATCCTTCCCTTGTGGATACCTAGTTTTGGTCTGGCCTCTTTCCTTGGGGACTGGAGAGTCAGCATGAGCAAACTGGAAAGATATCCAGAGTGGTGGAGACTGGAATTCAACTTTGTCTCAATCACCATGTAACCAGTGGGTTCTAACGCCTCAGAGCCTCGATATTGTCATGTTTAAGTAATTGTATGATTATTATGAAGATTGTATAGCACATCAATTCAACAGACAATAGGAAGTAGATGGTATTTATCAGCATTCAATCAAGTTTCCCCCAAGGACTTTGATATGAAATTGAATTGTCAGGTTTTCCTACTTTGGACTAACTCTGATACATTCCCTTGCCCTCGGGTGTGTTTGGAGACACACCCTTGAATCCTGTCTGTTGGCTTCTGCCTGTACCGGCTTGTGCAGGCTCCATGAGGGAGAGATTAATACTCAGCCATTCTTTATTCTTTGCTAGCTGACCGTGGGGCGCTGAGAACACTCCAGGATATTTTGAAGCATATTGCATTGGGGTCCAGTAATAAAAGGATTTTTCCCTCTTTCCTTTGCAAGATTAAATTTAATAAGAAATACCATTGATTCTCTTTGTGGAAGTCAAAAAATAATTTTAATTATTATAAGATGAAAAATATAATGGCCTACGTCTTCCAGCCAGTGAATTATCTCCCCATAGGCGAAGCCACATGGAAAGTCTTATCCTAGTGAAAAATATCATGGGGAGAGTATCATTATTTCTTAATGCAGTGGCGTGGGCATTCATTAATTTTGTCAGAAAATCTTTATAAGAAAATATCTTTTTTTATGAAATAAGGCTGGTTATTATACACTGCACTTTATTGCCTGCCTCTTCTTAATCATGCTAAGAAAATATTCAAACATTTTCATTTTCAAATATAAATTGTGGTATGTGGACTCTATACAGTATGGTGATATGCCATATTTAGTTTTTAATTTTATTACCTATTTTCTTTTTATTTTCAAGATTTTTATTTATTTATTTGACAGAGAGAGAGAGAGAGAGAGAGAGAGAGAGAGAGAGAGAGAGAGAG
>LNAC01000366.1:505239-519208 GCA_002007465.1 Ailurus styani | reverse complement strand
GTGCACAAGCAGGGGAAGCAGCAGGCAGAGGGAGAGGGAGAAGCAGGTTCCCTGCTGAGCAGGGAGCCTGATGCGGGGCTGGATCCCAGGACCCTGGGATCATGACCTGAGTCAGAGGCATCCACTTAAGACTGAGCCACCCAGGAGTCCCTAGTTTTTAATTTTAATACCTTTTCCTGGTAGCACTGGTATTTTTAAAAGTCTCTTCAATCAAAGTGGCTTCAAATCTCTTCTAGGAAGGCATGCTCAAAATTGGGTAAAGACAGGGTTTCCTAGAGAGCTATGGTGATCACAAGACACCATGTATTCCCAAAAATATTATTGTGAAGAATGCTTTAATTCAGTGTATCTGCACTTGCACAACCGGGGAGACTTTTGGAGGCTCCTTAATGGTTTGGCTTGCCCCATTTTAAACTATTACTTTTTTTTTTCCTGGTCCATAAAATAATATAACAGAAACATAAAGTCATTTGCTCAGACAACTCACTTACCGTGATTTACTTTGATGCCATGCATAGAAAGAGTAACCGATTGTTGAATGTTAGTTTACAAAAGGCTCTCAGGCATCTTTTAGGATCCATCTCCTCCACCCTGTCCTAAGTCACTGTGCACACATCGCTTACAGATAAGGGCACAGGAACACTGAGGTTGATGAGACTTTCCAAAGCCAGAGAACACTTGTCTTTCCCCCACTGATGCCGGGGTCTCCTTGCTGGTGGTCCTGTTGTCCCTAGGTTTTCACCTGATTTGAGTGTCTCCCCGACTCCTCCAATCATTTCATAGGGTTTTGGATTAAAATCAAAGATACTTTCCTGTAGATATTATCAAAGGATCAGTGTGAGGCTCATAGGCTTCTTAAAAAACCTGCTTGACTATCAAAGCAGTTGTCTCCTACATGTAACAGGAAAATGAAAAAAAAAAAAAAGCTCTCATCAGTGTTCTTTTGGGTGCTCTCAAACATTTCTAAGAACCATTAATCTTGAGCTTTTTTGTGCCACTTGAGTCCTATAGCTTCAAAGATGGTTTCTGTCCATTACACTGTAGCAATGGGGGCTCTTGTGTCTCGAGAGATGTTTCAGAGGGATGGATCTGGTCCATGAGGCTCTTTGGGCCTCAGGGAGATCACCTCTGAAGAGTGAAGAAATCCAGAGGATGGTGGGAAACTGAGTGTCAATTTCAAAGTCACTGCCAGAGGTTGTGAAACTCGAACCATCTGTTCGTTTATCCTTACCTTCTTTCAACATTGATTGGTTGCCAGCCATGTGATGGCCACTGGACCAAGGACTAAGCATTCAGTCAGAAAGATAGACATAATACCTTGTTTTCTACATTGGTCATAGGAAAACCTGTGTTGTCTCCAGAGCTGGCTGTACGGCCTACAACCAGCTAGTAATTTGTATTGTGATCAGTAGGATCAATGGAAAATTCAGTGTCTTCTGGCAATGTTAGAAAGGGGTACCTAATGTGAGAGTAGGGTAAAGTCATACTAAAACCTGAATGGTGAGTAGGGATTAGGAAGATCAAGCTTGTAAGGGAGTGTACACCAGGGGAGGGGCACTGTGTATGAAACAGTCATGCAACAGGAAGGTACATTCAAGGACTCCCAAAACTCCTGCATGGGTGGAGGGTCCAGAGCCTATGAGGGAAAGGCACATGGTAAGTCGAGAAAGACAGGCATTTTGAATTAGGTCACCAGCCCCGATTTTTAGTNTAAGAGACTTCTAATCTCATAAAACAAACTGAGGGTTACTGGGGGGTGGGAGGGTAGGGATAGGGTGGATGGGTTATGGACATTGGGAAGGGTTTGTGCTTTGGTGAATGCTGTGAAAGATGTAAGCCTGATGATTCACAGACCTGTACCCCTTGGGCAAATAATAAAAATAAAATTAAAAAAAAATCCTATTGGGATGGCAACATGGCCATCCATAGACAGAGCAGCACGAGGCAAATGATGTAAGGTGACAAAACAGTGAGCAGGAACAAAAAAAGCCCTAATGAGAATTGAGCACATGGAGAGAGGGAATTCATGGTGGTTCATCTTACTTGGGGGATGACTCCATGGATTATACTTGGGTGCAAATGGCAGAAAAGTACCACAAGATGTGGTTATTTTTCCCATTGAATGAGTATTCTCTCAGAGGAAGGGATGTGGTTGTTGATACAGAGACCTCTCATGGCCTCAGGCGTGTCTACACCTTTCTTACTCTCCGGTACTCCCTTTGGGTCTTTGGATGTGACTGGGAGGATGTCTCTATGTGGGAAGAAGCCGAGACACTTCAGACAGCACATCCCAAAGGATAGTGTTTCTCATGAATCACCAATATTAGAATTACTTGGTGTAATTGTTAAAAATACAAATACCTGAGTCCTATATAAAACTTGCTGATTTAAAGGGGATGAGTCCCCGGAATCTGTGTGTTCCACAAGACCCCCAACTGCTTCTTAGGTTCACACTATTATGGAAAATATTGATTGGGAAATATTTAGTGTCCCTGTGCTTATGTTTATGCAGGATGAAGAATAAAATAGGCTGTAATAGCAGCAGCCTTGGGGGTAATCAAGGACTATTTCAGACATGATTTAGTAAGGAAAGCTGCCTGCCAAAATCTGTTTGTCACCAGTGTGCAGTGCAATAAGGAAATTGTGCCAGACTATAAATCAGTTACTTCACTAAACCAATGCTTCATTCAGTTGATCTTTTTTTTTTTAACTAGTAAAACTTCCCTATGCAAGAAACGGTATGTGGATTTACATCATGGTACGAATTCTTGATTGCACTGCAGGCAGTCCTTTGTTTAGCTCTTGTCAAAGGCACAGTAGACACGTGGTCTTCTAAAAGGCTTAAAAAATGTAAAATACTTTGGAATATGGTTCAAATATATGGAAAGAGATTCCACAACCAAAAAGAATGGATGCCTACCCGCCTATAAAATATAACGATGGTTTGACTGTAATTCAACTCATATAACGCCGTGTCAGTTATAATTATCGTGGGACATGGGAAGGCTTTCATAGGTTTGCTGTGTTAGGTAAGGTGTCCAGAGTCAGAACGCCCATGGCCTCCAAGGGGCTTCTGGAGGTTCATGCTTCCCAGTGGGTAATGGAACCCTCCTGGTGGGCTGATACGTTGCTCTGACTGTCCACTTGGGAGAGGCTTTCGTTTTGCACTAAATAGTTTGGCAAACATTAAACTTTTATTCTCAGGCCCTGTGTCTGTGTTTCTCACAGAAGTAGACACCGGGGAGAGTGGAAAGTTGTTTCCAGTCTGGAGTAGTTAGGTGATCACAATGGGCGAGCCTTCGGGAAGGAGCTGAGTAACTATCTTCTCGTGAGGTGTGCAGACTTCCATAGGAGAAGAGCAGAAACGCTGGGTGGGGAAGAAGCCAAACCCATGTCATTGCAGAGCACACTGCCCTGCGGCTTGTATCAGCAGACAGGGGACCCATGGGACACAGGCAATTCTAGTCATAACTACTATCTATGCACTGAGATTGTCGAAAACTTTCCAGGCATTGTACATGCGATATCTTGTTGCTGCCTTGGAATGACACGGTGACCAGGTATTGCTTCTATGTCACTGAGAGGAAACAGTGACTCAAAAATCAAGAAATCTGCCCAAGTTTATATAGGAACTAAATGTCAAGGAAGGGATTGGAAGCTGGATTTTCCCCCTGGGGAGGCTTGCTCTTAGCAGGAGGTCAGAAGCCCACGAGGCCCTCGAACAGAAGTAAGAGTGTCATTGCTTTATCCCACCTTTGGTGTTCAGCTCTGTGGTGCAATTTATGCCATTTACCTGACGGTGCCATAGACATGGAGGAATGGTTGTCTGGGGAGGGTGAGAAGCCATGCCTTCAAAGATTGGACCTTTGGAGTTATTTCTGAGTGTCACATTTACAGATGTTTCATGACATCTCACTGGAAGTTTTGCCTATGTTTACAGTCTTAGAAACTTTGTATATAAATGTTTGACAAGGAGATAATTAAAGAAAAAATCATTATTAAACACCCAATTTCTGATTGGACTTGTTATTTCCTTCATCGTCTTTTGTTTGTTTGGTGGGTGTTTTTGTTCGTTTGTTTTTCCCTCGAAGAGGGCAGGGAGGGAGGATTGGAGATGTCACATACCCACAGGCAGTCATTTTGGTCCAGACAAAGAAAGGCCCAGAAACTGCATCTGACATTTATGAGTTATTGTGTCCAGGGAAAGCATTTACTTAGAAAGTGATTGTTACACCCTGACAGATGCTTCTGTTTTTCAAGCGATTAATTTCAAAATATTAATAATTAGTATCAATGTGAATACAGGCTTGCAAACAATTTGTAGAAATGTAAGTTTACATCTAATTCCATGACTTGGTTTGGAATTTAGGTCAAAGTGTGCACATTTTTTGGTAAGGATTTCCCTTTACAGGAACCTAGAACTTACACAATGGAGAGCTTTAAGCTCATCTCATTTGGAAGCTATTTTGTGACTACCAGAGAGTTTCAAAGGTATCAGAGCATTTCACATCAGTATCATTTTAGAAGTTAAATTTAGAAACCTGACTGAGCGTAACATTTGTCTTAGGTGTTGTATAGATTTTCACTCATTTGCAGCCTCTCCTTTTAAATCATGGAATGATAAAACCCCAGATGTGGTGGAATGATTGACCTGGTATGATTGAAAAGAACGACACACACGTAAATATCCCTGAGGTATAGGGACTGTACATACCTTTATATCTGTAGGGTAAAATGTATATTTGATATTTGTATGATACGTAAAAAAATTCTTCTATGTATTTCATAGATATCATTTGATGGATTCCAAAGTTGGGTCAACTGAGAATTAGGGTAGATGCAGGTTAAGCACTGGTACCTGGTATGTAATAGCTCTGGGGCTGAGCCCAGGTTGGGGCCTTACGGGATTATTCACCTGCATCAGACGCTCCCCGGAAGTGCTCCCACAACTTTAGTACAGCGCAAAGTCCGTTCCTCATGAGGATTCTTGACTTCCTGTAACTTGGAAAGCTCAGCCAATGAGAATACATCTTTTAAATAATGTATATTAATTTTATAACACTTTAAATGTTAGGATAAAAAAAGGTAGGGAGCTTCAAACAAGTGCCAACAACTATCAGGAAGTGTATGATATGCTGAAGACGACGAAGAGGAAAAAAGAAGAAAATGTTGGCACTGTGACATCCAATCGGTGACAAGGAGAGGGCTTTAGACTTGCTAAAGAACTAGAAAATCATCAATAAAGACGAGAGAAATTGCACCGTGTTATCTTGGGGGGCCGGGCCATGTGGCAATAGGCTGCCTGTTCTGACAGATCTTCTCAGGAAAAACTCTGATTTTACAGTCCACTGTTCTTTTACGTGAGGCCTCTGTGCAGATCAGATAGCGCGGAGCCAAAGGACATAAATTCGGACTCTGACGAAGTTATTGTCTATGTGGAAAACCCTATAATACCCCGTATTACTAGAGTCTCTGCTGACAAGCTTAGATATATATTCTATGAAGAAAGATGCTTTCTGAATGTGCCGTGATGAAAGACCACAGATATTCAAGGTGATCTTGGTTCGTGCTATTTTTGCCATTTTACTTAAGAAAGCATCAACAGTTTATGTTGCTGTGCTAGGGAAGCAAGTTTCATAAAAGTCTAAGTACAAAGCACAAACAGGGAAATTCTACCCTGACCAGTGTCTGCACAGAGGCCTCACGTAAGAGAACAGTGGACCGTAAAATCAGAGTTTTTCCTGAGAAGATCTGTTACAACAGGCAGCCTATCGCCACACGGCCCGGCCCCTCGAGATAACACACTGCACATTCTCTTTCAGAAAAGGGGATTTTTAAAAACTTGTTGAGTTATCCTGTAAGAAGTCAATGCTTGATCCACTTCGCAGGGGAGGGGGTGCCGGGACGTCCAAGGATGGAGGGATTGACAGAACGTGGCTCTGTCTTCCGGCAGTTTTTCCAGAGTGCGCCTACAGTTTCGTCTGCGTGGAAATTTGTTCCCAAGGGCAGAGCACAGACTCCCCTGGTTTTCTAAGGCCTCTGAAAATTGGACCCAGGGGTGAGGTTGCACTGCCGGACCCCAGACGCACCGCTCCCTCAGAACTCGTGTGGGCAGGGGCCTCTCCCCTGCTTTGGCCTATAGACTGCTAGCGGGAGAGAGGGGTGGCTTTTCTAAAGGCAAACAGATGCCACAGAGAATGCGCGCCGGAGACTGAGCACTAGCTTGTGGGTCTTTATGCGGTAAGCATGGACATAAGTCATTCTTCTCCGCACATTTCAAAAATGGGACACACCCTAAGGCCACGTGACTTTGCGCGCAGGCAGCACAGCCATCCAAGCGCAGCCTGTGGCATCGGCTGGGCTGATGAAGCCAGGCTGGCAAGGCAGCTGGAACCCAAGGCCAGGCTTTTTACCGAGTCTGGGTTCCCACGGTCTCTGGGAAATTAATCACCAATGCCCTGGAGCAAAGTTAAGGTCGGGTTTCTAACTAGGGAAAGCTTACAATTCTTTTAGTTTGATGGGGTCTAAGGCCTTAGATGTACCATGCGTGCTGCATTCAGGACACACAGAGAAGGGGGTCAAGAGGTCATTTTTCAGGAGTTAGGACCCCCCACACACACACAAAGTCTCCCCAGTAGCAGGCAGTCCTGGCAGGGGCTCTGGAGAAGCAGCCACTGCTCGCTGCATCAGTATTTCTGGGGGGTCGGGAACACATGCATGGTACACATGTATCTCACTAGAACCCCACTTACATGCAAGGAAACTGCAATGCAAAGAGTTAAGGTATCAGCAGACCGTGTTTGAAGCCACATCTGGAGCACCAAGTCTGTGCCCTTCCTGCCTGCGTGCTCCCACCTCGCTCCACGCATCCCAGCAGAGTAATAAGCCAAGGTGCCTGGCGGAGGGGACAGATCGCTACAGTGCAGGACCTGGCTGCCCCTGACTCTGGAAAGTTCCCTGTCACTGTCTAAGCTTCCAGTGTCCCTTGCTTAAATGACCCAACCCAAAGCCCTGGAGGCTGCTCCTGCTGCTGGGGGCCCAGAAATGTCACATCTGTCCACACAGCAGGTGCACAGTGGCTGAATCCCACTCCACGGATTCCTTGCATGAGAGGCTGTTATTCATTCATAGGGCTTGGAAGGTAGGGGGAAGGCAGGCACTTAAGTTCAATTGTTCCCCACGGATTTCCATGAACTTGAGCACTATTTTATCAAGTCTTCTGTGAGCAAGGAATGATGCCGGGAGCAAACAAAAGCAAGCAACTCATTCTTGTTCATACAAAGCAAGGAGGGAAAACATGGAGCCAAAGTTTTGAGCATCTGGGATGCTAGACAATTCACTTACCTCTGCTGATCTTCAATTACTCACATCTTAAATGGGTCTATAAGTAGATTTGTAAACTTAATTAAAGATTATTATTTTTTTAATTTAAGGTCCCAAGCACAATATTGGCATGCTACTTTTTTTTTCTTTAATGACACATAGCTGGTGCCTTTCAAGCCACATAAATAATAAATTAGGGTCTGTGTCACTGTGAAAGAGCTACCAGCAAGAGCTGCCCCGCTGCCAGAGATGTAAAATTCCTTTCTGAAACCTACAGTGCTTCCTGTTTTAACCCAATCTGGTTCTGTCAGCTTGTCCTGGGCTGCGACATTGTATCTCTGTATTTTATTGATATTGTAGTATCCTCCCACACCCAACTCCAGCCTGCATGATGGGAATTAGGATAATGTGGACAGGAAAATATGGCTTGGATAAAGCCCCAATGATGGCCACTAGTCTGAGGCGAGACAAGGAGGATGGGGACCGTTTGGCCACTGAGGCCTCAGAACAGAAAGTCCAGGGTAGGTATCAGTTAGTATCAGTTAGGGTGAGTTATTGGTTTGCTGGGCTTCCCTAACAACGCACTATGGATTGGGAGGCTGGAACCACAGACATGCATTGTCTCACTGTTGTGGAGGCTGGAAGTCTAAAATCGAGGTGTCCGCAGGTTGGCTCCTTCTGAGGCTGTGAGGGAAAGATCTAGTCCAGGCTCTCCTTGCTTCTAATAATTTCTTGGCTGGTGACAATGTGACTTCTTTTTTTTTTTTTTAAAGATTTTATTTATTTATTTGACAGAGAGAAAGAGAGATCACAAGTAGGCAGAGAGGCAGGCAGAGAGAGAGGAGGAAGCAGGCTCCCCGCTGAGCAGAGAGCCCGATGCGGGCCTCGATCCCAGGACCCCGAGATCACGACCCGAGCCGAAGGCAGAGGCTTTAACCCACTGAGCCACCCAGGCGCCCCGACAATGTGACTTCTATGTTCGTGTGACATCATCCCCGTGTGTGTGCCTTTCTCCAAAGGCCCTCTTCATATAAGGACACCTGCCACATCAGGTGAGGGGTTCCCTGTCCCAAGGTGACCTCAACTTAACTTAGGACGTCTGCAACAACCCTCTCTTCAAACAAGTCCTTATTCTCGAGTACTGAGGGCTAGGACTTCGTCATGTGAATTTGGGGGGACACACTTCACCCATAAAGTGACCAATTCATCCCACTTTGCCTGAGATTCCCCCCGTGTGGGCACTGGGAGTCCTGCGTCCTGGGACACGCCGTGGGGAGTGGGCAGCTGGTAGCTCTTTCACAGGGATGACACAGACCCTAATTTATTATTTATGTGGTTTGAAAGGCACCAGCTATGTGTCATTAAAAAAAAAAAGTAACATGCCCGTACTGTGCTTGGGACCTTAAATTAAAAAAAAAATAATAGTCCTTTAATTAAATTGTAACAAATTATATTTGCTACGAACCCATTTCCCAGTACACTTACCTTCTTAGTTCCTGGGGGTTAGGACTTTATATGGATTTTTGAGGATCGTAATTTACCTGTAAGCACTGTTTCTGTTGGGAGTTAAGGAAAAGTCTTATTGTTCTACAATAATACCTGGAGGTGTCAGGAGAAACCGAAGGGTCTGCAGCCAAACTATTTATCAAGAGATTCTACTTGGTGTGGTGAAGGCCCTCCCGAGTGACTTGTGTGTTGGGGAAAGTGAAGATATTCTCACGTGCTTGGACAATCATTGTGCTTTAATAGTAACACGAATACAATTAACATTCATACTCGTCGATTTTAGCCCAAAAACATCTTGCTGAAGAGCCAGCTTCTTAGGAACTGGCTCTCTGACGTTCTCGAGCAGAAGTCAAGAGTCATTGGTCCTGATTTTGTCTGGGAAGGTTCGGCTTATGACAGAATGACAGGCACCTGGCCAGGTCTTCTTCGTACCTGCTTCCTCTAAGCCCACAACGATCCAGGACAAAGAAACCAATGGTCCCGATTTCTGGAAGAGGAAACCGTGGCACAGAGAAGCTGACACATTCTAACCTGACGCTCTGCGATCTTGGACCCGTTTGCCGGGTTGTAACACTGGCTCACACGACGGAAATACCTGTTCTCCCCATGCTGGAGGCTGGATGTGAGATTGAGGTGTTGGCGGTCTGGGTTCCTTCCAAGGGCTCCGAGAACCTGTGCTGAGCCTCCCCCTGGCTTCTGGTGGTTGCTGGTCATCTTCAGTGGTCCTTGGTTTATAACAGCCCCACCCGGTCTCTGCCGCCCTCTTCACAGGGTGGTCTGCCTGCCCTGTGACTGTCTCCAAATCTCCCAATCATCTGGGATTAGGGGTCCATCCTTCTCCAGGATGACCTCGCCTGAACTAGTTACTTTTGCTATGAGCCTATTTCCAAGTACATTCACCTTCTTAGTTCCTGGGGGTTAGGACTTCATCATATGAATTTTTGAGGATCGTAATTCACCTGTAACAACTGTTTCTGTTGGGAGTTAAACTGTTCTAAGACCACTGATATCTCCCAGATGGGTGGTGCCCCCTACCGTAATGTGCTCACCCTACCACGATGCGATGTTCGCATCAATCGACAGGCGATGTTATTAAAATGCAGATCATGGTGTGGAGTTTCTGGGGTGGGGCGGCGAGTCTGCATTAAGGAGCCCGTGTTGCTGGTCCAAGGGCCCCTCCGAGTAGCCAGAGCCTGCATTCTCTCGGGCGCGTCTGTAGGAGGAAAAGAAAGATTTGCAAGAGGCACTCGGATTGAACAGTAATCTCAGTGCCTGCTCAGACTCAGCGCTCACAGATGCTGAGTGAGGCCCTGGATGCTCAGATAATGGAGAGAGACACCCAAGCTGGTCTTCGTGCTGCTAAAACAGGTACACAGCTGCAAGCACATATGCTGATGATCGCTAATAAGCCTGTTTCATGACCTGATTTCTCTGTCCATCTCCCATAACATCATTAGTCAGACAGATTGCACTGGGCTGCCCACTCTAATTAGCACGATGAGCACAGCCTGATGAACAGCCAGCGGAATTGCTGAGCCCACGGCCTTGGAGGGGACAAACCTCTGCCTCAGTTTCAGGTGGGGACCTGGGCTCTGGGACCTTTTCGCAAGGCCGGAAGTCTCGGCCCCTCCTGATGCTCTGGGGCTCAGTAAGCCTAGGGGATGATGTTGGTGAGACACCTTACCTTGTCCTCCTGGGACAGCTCCTGCTTTAGACTTTTGCTAATGGATCCAAGCTGCAGGAAAAGGAGGACAAAAATGCCAATAAAGGGAGATACCCGAGGAAGTGAGCAGGGCTGAGCGGATGGAGAGACTGGGGATGCTGGAGCCCCTACTTCCATTTCACCTCTCCACAGCACCCTCACTTCCCTGTGGAAAAGCACAAAATCAGAGATAGTAGGGACACCATATTCAAATTAAGCTATAGAAGGTCGGGTGGGAAAGCGGACTCCAACGGCAGTGAGCCACTTGGGGTGAAGGATTGAGGAAGTCTTTCCTCCACCATGTCTCTGACCTGGCTGGGCTTCTCCGGGCTAAAAGTGTCTTCCTGTCCTGCAGGAGAGAAGCATCATTAGCCCTGGGGCAGAAGTGGCCAGATAAGTAAGGCCTGTAGGTCTCTTGGTCTTCCCCTGCGACCGCCGGGTTAGCTTTCTCACCTCGTAGGGTGGTTTTTGGTGAGGTGGCACTTGGAGAGAGGATGGATGTCCCAGGTTCTGGGCAGGTGGTGGGGGCTGTGGAAGGTCCCTAGATCTGGGGGCCACCAGGGGTGAGGGGACCTTGAGGCAGAAGCAGGCTACATGAGAGGGACGCTGTCGCTGCCCTTGGCCTGCCATACGTAGACCTTGTCTTTTCCATTTATAAACAAAGACCAACATTCTTTTCGTTGTGAGGTTTTGGAGAAGATTAAATGAAATGATTGAAATCCACAACAGCGTGCATTGGACGCAATCCTGCCTGATGACCACTGGGCGTTCCACCACAGTTTTGTAATGTTTCAATTATGAGCCATTAAAAATGTCATTTTGTTTCTTTTAGGTGCATTTGCTCTTCTAGAGGAGGCCTGCCATGGAATGGTGCTTATGCTTTCTCTGCCAGGTAGTGGGAATGGGGTGCATTTGTGGTGGGGACGTGGGAGAGATGCTGAGGACAGTGTGTTGTCTGTTTCACCAGGACCATTGCTTAGCATTATTTCTATATATCTACAAAAAGCAGTGGTTCTCAAGTAGGGTGATTTTATCCCTCTCCCACCAGGAGACCATTACCAATGCCTGGAGACATTTCCAGGTATCACGTTAGGGACGGTGCTCCTGGCAGCCCGTGCGGTTGGCCAAAGATGCTGCTAACTATCCCACAATGAATGTGAACTGTTGGGCCTTGCATGTCAGCAGTGGCATGGTTGAAAAAGCCTGCATTGCAGGAAGTCTGCCAGATACAATCAGAATTACTTGAATTACCTTCCATGAGTAGGATATGCATTAATGAGCCAATAATTAAGGGCCTTCTCCTCTGATGGGCCTTCTGTACTTACATCTGTCCAACACCATAAAGCTTCACTCTGCTTCAGCTTGAGCCACATGGGGCATGATGACCGCATGCAGGTATGTAATGTATGCATGTGACGCCCTTCAAAAGTCAGCATGGTCATGACAACATGCTTCTGTCGTATACAGGAACCAGGTGCAAAGTGTTATGCCTTAAAGTGTAAGTTTTGTTTGCATCTAGCTGTGTTTGAGGCAAACTGCATAAGAACCTTGACATTTTTAGACCTTCAAGAACAAACTTGCAAATAGCACTGAGTTTGTATTCTCTGTGTTTGATGTGATGATTAGATGAAGACCTATATCCAATAAAAACAAAAGCAGGCTGAGATATGAACACAGGGCTGTTGACTAGGTTTGCTGAATGTTTCCCAGACACGGAGATTAAATTTGTGCCTTAACAACATTTCTTATTGCAAATACCATGGATGATTAGGGTTATTTCCAAATATGAGAAGTCTGTAACACTAGAAACCACTGTATCGGAACAACTATTTTAGAAAAAAAAAATCACAGGATCTTACTGCAGAAATATTTCAATTAAGTAGCCAATCAAAAATCACTTTCTGGGCATACAATATTAACAAACACTGTGCTGATTTAGAAAAATGAAACAAAGTTATGTGAGCTATTACATATAGGTGTAATCTCAAGGATATTATGGTATGATCATGGGGAAAGTAATTCCATGATTTATTCTTTAAACACTCAACAAGCATTCTTGTTGCTTTCCTACAATGCACTAGGTCCTGGGGAGAACGGATCACACTGGATGTTCAATGCTCCTTTCCTACCGTGTTTCCATCCATTGGGGCAGGTGGACGTTGAACAGGCAATGGGATGTTCAGGTGGAGATGCACTTGGCCTTGCGTGTTGTTAATTGTGTGTCCCGTTGTTGGACGGTGGGAGGAGCATCACACCTCATCCTGTGGTTCTTCCAGGTGAGAAGCTTGGAGAGTCCGGTGCGTTGAGGTGAGCAGAAGACAAGGTGTTATCGAGGAAAAGACGCATCCGTAGCACTTGCTTGTGGAACGGGAGTAAAACTGGTTCATTAGGGATGGATGATCAGTTGTATCTGAATCTAACTGCGTATTTCCTACAGGAGAGCCTAGGTTAGTTGGAGGGGAAAATCCTGAAAAGTAAAGCTGAAGGATGGTTACTACCAAATTCAGCTGGTGCCTGGACCCCCTGGCCTTGCTCTACATTAGGTTAGGTCTTGCTGCTGCCCGCCGTCCCGTGCTGGACACTGTAGTTTCCTGGAACCGGGCACGCATCTCCAGTGGTGAGATGCTGTTTTTGATCTGGGGGTCATCTTAATTCTAGAACGTTGTGCTGGTCCAAGGACTCTACCTTTTCCCTGGGGATGTTAACTCTTCCACGCAGAACGTGCTAAATTTATTTTCTAAAGTTTGGGGTATGTCTTATTTCCCCCAAGATGCAATCAGAATTTCAAAATAGCTTCTTTGTTCAAGGACCAGATGAAAGCAGCAGTTTGCCCGAATTTGAATTTCCCTTCACAGCAGCCAGCAGCGAGCATGTGCCGTAGCCTTTTGTGAATGCAAAGATGTCTTTAAAATAGAACTGGAGTGTTTTCTAGGCAGCGTTCGAGACAAAAGTTGGAGCTAAAAGGGACCCAAACATCTTGTGACTAATTATTCCTTCTTTTCCTGTGCCGTGATTGGCGTTTGCCACCATTCGAGAAATAATGACCCAGGTGAAAAATTAAAAACAAACCTCATCTAGGCTCAGTCTCTGAGAACTCCTGACAATGCCTTTAAAAGAATCTTGGTCTCTGTCCCTCCAGGATCTGAGAGAAAAGACGGAATCCGAGGCTTCCCTCTCTGCCTGTCGGTAGTCCATGGGGCCGAGTGCGCTCGCATCCACAAGCCAGTGATTCATTCTTCATTCGGATCCTTATCGAGAACTCAATTAATGGCCTGCTAAATCTGAGCTTGCTCAATTACATGGGCCCATCACTAAAAACTTAAGTAGCTTTAATTAGTTTTTATTGAAAAGCATAAATAATGTAAGTATTGACCCTCTTGGATTTAAATTTCAGTTATTGGAAATACTAAGGCATCCAGGCGTTTTCCTTTTTTTTTT